>JAJIBD010026062.1:0-29896 GCA_021461705.1 Cryptotis parvus | reverse complement strand
TGTGTGGTCCCTAAACAAGACAAATAGCAAAACTTTTAAAAAACATTCTGTGATGTGCCTTTTCATGTAGATATACTTTTTAAAAAATTCTGTTTTTATTTTACTTACTGAACTACACCTATGTTTTGGGGGCTTTTCCTCACTCTGTGCTCAGGATTGATTCCTGGCAGTTCTCATGGAAACATCTGAGGTTTGGGGATTGAATTAACATTAGCAGCAAGCAATGCAGGCATCTCCTAGGCTATCCTTTTGGGCCCTAAGTTGTGCTGTTTAGTATTCATTTACTTATTCATTTTATAGTTTCTCCCATTCCCTTCTTCTTTGCTGCTGCGCTGCCCAGAGGGTGTCCCCACATTTGTTTGCAGTGCATAGGACATTACAGAGTTTTGTGCAGTCAAGAATCTCAAATGGCTGTGTCACAAGATCACATTCAGCATGTGGGAGGTGGCAGGAACTGAACATAAGGCCTGAGAACTGTAGTGCAGGCAACCAACTACTGAGATATTCCTGGGGCCTACAGTATATCATCATGTTTTAATAACAAGCAGGACCTGTCCCCATCGCAAACACCTTGTTTGGTTTTTCCAAGGCTTTCTTATACGTTCTCGCTTTTATATTTTTATTTTAGTTTTTGGGCTATACTTATCAGTGCTCAGCATTAATGTCATCTTGCATAGCTTTGAAAATTAAAGTATAATTGATTCTTCATTGGGATCACAAATGAACACAAGGGAACTTTTCATCCTTATGAGGCCGATGTCAAGGGGCATACGTCTTTTTTGTTGAGAGGGTTCTAAGTATGTTTTTAGGACTCTGGGTTTCCTCATATATACAAACAATTCTGGTTTGTATAATGTATAGTTATTTTTATCCTTCCTTCCATCTTTCTTTGTTGTTGTGAATAGGACTTTATGTCTTCTCACAAGAGAGTTTGCATATGTGAGGTCTATAGTTTTCTGCACATTATCAGTCAGGTCTAGTCTGGAGATAGAAATGGTACCAATTACTTTAACAGGGCTGATTTAATACCAAGAATTGCTAAGTGAAGTGGGTGTAAAGTGGATATCTGAGAAATTGAAAGGAGGGCACTAGGTCATCTCAAAGGAAGAAGAAGCTACCTCTGACCTCGCGGCCAGGCACAGAAGATGCTCTATTTCTGAGAGTGCCTCTGAGTTCAGAGGAAGGGCCCTTGGGAGGGTCTCTCCCAGAAGACACTGGCTTACTGGACTGGGGCTCTCTGAGGGCAAACCAAGCAGCTGGTTCAGAAAGTCTTAGAGGAACTAAAAACTGCCTTGCACTGCTGCTATCTGGATGAAATCTATTGTAGTTATAGACAGAAGTGAATTCCCACCTTTTTCCTTCTGTCTTGTAGACTCCTGCTACAGCTTCAGATATTAGGCTATTAAAGCCACACAGCACAGTAAAACTACAGTTGGATTAGCAAGTCCTGATCTTCATAGCAAGGCTGAGTAGAGGGAGGGTGAGTTTGGAACTTAGGGAAGATCACTTAAATAGTTTATATGCATTAGCAAAGTTTTGTATTTGACTGTTTCAATAACTTCTCTCATAGCTTGTAGTAGTTTCACCCAAGATTCTTCTTGCTTTTATGATAATATCATTAGCAAGTGGAGTTGTTTGTTTCCTCTTCTTTTACATTTTCCCCCTATGCATCTTGTGGTTTTGGTTTCTAAAATATCTTAAACACAGTGACCAGGAAATGTGAGGAATAAATCAAGCTCCATTTTGTGTGTAGGGTGCTGATATTGAAAGAGTAAACCTTTATTTATGTTCTTATTTGCTAACTTCTTAGAAATTCAACATGGCACGAAATACTCTATTTCTTCTAGGTCACCAGAGTTACTTATAGGCTAATACTGGGTGGCACACATGCAGGTTTGTCTGGTTGAAGCAGGTCGTAGTCAGGTAGGAGGCATCTCGCAATGAGCTTTGAGAAGTAATAAAACTAAGATATGATCTCAAATAAAGATGTCACTTGCTTGCCTGCCCTAAAGTGGCCTCAGAGCATAAAGGCTGGGTCCCCTTGGAGATGCAGGAACTAAATAACAACCATGCGAGCTAAGATCTGAACTCCCTTGGAGGACAAAGACCCTAATAAGAACATGGGAGAAGAATACCTGAAGTTCAAGTTTTATCCTCTTGACAACACCCTCACTCCAGACTTTATCTATAAAACCCAAGTCAGGCAGTTTGGCTAAAACCCTATTAAAATAATTTTGCAAAAATGAATAGCACTCTCCCTTCTGGAGAAATTCACTTTCCAGCTTGGCATGTGCAATTACTTCCTTTTACTTTACAGGATTCCTGCTTTCTCTCTCTTTTCTCATATTTTCTAAAGTAAAAAGATCTCACCTTACATTTTTTTACTCCTGAAATTCTTTTCTACAAGGGTAGATGACAAACCTAGGAAACTGGGTGGAGGTCAGCACTGCCTTTGCTTTTGTTGCAAAGAACAATCCTTACCTTAATCTGGGGTTGCTACTCTCCCAAAATTAGGGGACCAGCTTCTGGTCTATATAGGTCTAGTCAAGCTCAGATGAGACCTGTTATTCATGCCATGCAAGTACTTTTGATAGACTTCACCAATTGTAACCCCTAGTTACTTCCCCAGGGAGAAGTGTTAGGTCAAGATGGTGGTACTAGTTACTCAGTCTACCAAGTCTACTATTTTTTCTTTTTCCCCATGTCTCATACTAACATCATGTCCATACACTTTTCCATTCTCCCTTTCCTGACATATGATTGGACCTATCTAATTATGATATTCTGCCTAAATCACTGCAGTGATTGCTTTAAGGATTTATGCATGATACAATGAAGGTGAGTCTCAGAATTTTGTTGAAGCTAATAGAAAGAGAACTTCTGTCTCTTGGGTTCACTCAGTTCTTATCAACCTGATTTTCTCCCTGGTTCTCTTTTGTTTTCGTGTGTTAAAAACCAATATAGGGAAGCAACTGAAGAGAGAGACACAATTTTGGTCCTTTCCTGAATTTCTAGGTTTGGCTATGCCTAAAATTTTAGTTCTGTGATATTCTCTTTATATCAGCAACAAATATTTTTAACATAGGAGTTTGAGTTGGGTTTTTGCCATTTCTTACAACTAAATAATTGATCAATAATTGTATTCATCATCGCCTAGAGTCATATACATTTGTGAGAATTCTTTATAAGTTCCCAAATGGTATAGACTTAGGTAGACTCACTAGGAACTCCCAGGTCTTCAAAACCCTTTCTCTGCTGGGAGTGATTTTCTTAACTCTGGTGACTAGACATCTATTGTGCTCTCTATCTCACTATAATAAATTCCTCATCTTGTACACACCATCATGGACCATTGTTGGGATGCCAGAACCATCTCTACTCATGAGCCCTGGTCACCAGGGAAAATCAGGCAACCACAAATGGCACCCCACCTGCCTCATCTGTCCTATCCTCCCATGTGTTCTTAAGGTTGTAGTTCCCAGGTTCTGTCCCACGGCTTGGCCGAGCTCTTCCCCCTTGAACAGTATCATTCTGCTCATTGGTCACCTCATAGACAAAACACTTTTAACTTTTTCAGTTGATTTCCTTTGAGCCTCCATTGAGAGTCACTCTATGTTTTTATGGGTCGAGGCTTCCATGAAATGCCTATGATTAAGAAAATGTTGTCTCATCTTGCTTACTGTTTCTTTTCCTAAGGAAGCATGTTTCAGTTGGGACAGAAAGGTTGGGATGCTGAGACACAGAGTCATGTAGATACATTGTATGTGTGTGTGTGTGACACAGAGTCATGTAGATGCACATTGTATGTGTGTGTGTGCGCTGCACACGCGTTTATTAAAAGCTTGACTGGAATTGATGACTGATGAACTGAGCCTTCTGATGAGCTATAGGTAAACTGTAGATGATCAGTTTAATTTGGTTCATTCAATCAGCAAATAGGATCAACTTTGCTTTTAAATTTTTCCTCCAAGAGAAAAGACAAATTCAGGTGAGTCAGGAAGGACAGACTTATTTCACAGGTCAGTGCAATTCCTTTTAGGCAGTTCATTAGATAAAACAGATCCCCGAAGATGGGCCCTCACTTTGGCACACTGGAGGCAGAGACCTTGATGAGAAACTGGGTGATCTGCTCAGGACACCTAGCAGAGGCAGATAAGAGTTTTGGACTAAACTTCAGGATTCTGGGAGTGTGTTGCTTTTCTCCTGGCATTGTGGATTCCTGGGAAACTCATCTGGCATCCAAAGAACGTGGGATGGTGGAGGTACAGATGTACTCATGAAGCTGTTTTCTTTTCAATAATTTCGGGATGGTGCAACGGAGTTAGTAAATAAAACTGTGGGAAATTGGAACTTTCTCACCTTGCATGATTATTATCACCATTAATCAAGTTAAAACTTTATTATGTGCTGATGGTGCAGCCAGCGCTGTGCCAAACACAGATAGGGATGCAGTGTTTACTTTAAAATAAAATGAGTCAGTAATCTCTAAAACAGCAGAAGACAGATCACCTAAAAGAGGAATAGCCAGTTGACTTCTGTTTTTCTTTTGTTTCTTTTTTAAGATCCCTCACATATGAGAGGTGAGGACCCCAACTGCAGTGACTCCAGCTTCTGTCAACAGCAGGAATTCATCTTTTAAGAACATAATGTTTTGCTTTAAAAAATAAAAAGTCGTTCCAGACATAATCATATTCTTCCTATTTTGTGCCATCTCCCTATTAGATCAGGAGTAAAACCAGTAGTCATGCTTTGCAAAACTTTCATTACAGGAACTGAGAAGAAAAGTAATAAAGGAGGGATGCTCTCAAGAGAAGAACTTGAAAGAGTAATCTATCAGCCAAAGAGGAGGAATGGCACGGAAGTGCTTCTAGCTTACAACTGCAGCAGACATGGGGAAAAAAAGAATAAGCCAGGTTGATTAAAACAACTTATCACCTTTAAAATAAATTCAGTATGATGAGGCCTAGGCTTATAAATTATACTTCCACACGTCTCCAGCAAAGATAGTGGAGCACTGGTCTGTTTGGATGGAATTCTCCAGGATATTACTTTCACCTTCCTACCCATTTATCTCTTACTTTTTTTCCATAGTTGATGTTTGTTTACTTTGATAGAGTTCTCCCACTCTTCTTTCTATTATTCCCAGCCCTGAAAACTGACCTTACAAATGGGTCTCCTAGGCTTCATATAATGAGGAAGCCATAGAAACCTCTGTTGTTGATCTTAAGCTGAGAATCCTTTGTTCCTCAGACACTACCAGTCAGCATTGGTCATCCTGTTGATAACTGTGTGCGAATGGAATTCTGATTTATAAACATCCTTAGGCACTTACAAGGTGCTAGGCATCAGGAATGCTGTGATTTAAAAGGAATTGATTCCTGCCTTCACCTTCTTTATCATGTAGTGAGAAAAGCAATAAGCCAACAACAGAGCAAATTTTACAGGACACTTGCCTGGGTTAGATCCTTGATGGTTGAGGGCAGGGCACCCTTTCTATGTCAGCAGAATGTAGGAGCCCTTTTTGAGGACTAGGACCAAGATGGCAGGTCACTTTTTACCTAACTGTATGAGGGAAGTGTCATTTTGGGGAGTTCCTGAACCAAAAGGAAAAGGGTCAGATGGACGTGGTAAAAAGACCTTTGGGGCAGAGAGCAAACAATGACAAGGCATATGGGTGGGCCACACAGTGTTACTGGGAGGAAGGAGGTTGGTCTGTGAGAGATAGCAGCTCGCCAGGCAGGCAGGTAGGGTGAGAAAAGGCAGCACCTCATGGAAAGGAACTGGGTCATCATCTTCCAATAAGGGATGGGATGGAATCTGTCTCTTTGTTTCCTATCTTCATTTTACTCCACATGCGATTGAGTTTCCAGCAGCAGAGCGTGCTAGCTGGTGGTGAGGACACATTTGAAAGAACCACCTTGCCTCCTTTGCCCCATTTCTGTGGGGAGCAACTCTGGATGTGAGATATGATCAGCACTGTGGTGGACATGAGCTATTTGTAGCCCAAGCCAGAGTCCCCATCTCCCATGCTCTTCTTTCTAAACTCTTTAGCTGTGACTGTGGGGAACCTCTGTGCCACTGAACAGTGATTGCGAAGCAATCTTGAATTTAGGATCAATTTGATGAGGCACTTAAGGGTGGGGCTGGGAAGAGAGCGCCATTGCATTTTAAAGTAGAACGCTTGTATAACACCAAGCAAGTGTACCACTTGGGGAGTTCTTACAGCCTGACAGAAGCGGATAGGAAATGTGAGTCAGTATGGATCAGTCCCAAGACAGGGTTCTAGGTGAGCTGAGCCTTTTTAAAAACATTTTTTTATTTTTATTTTTTTGCTTTTTGGGTCACACCCAGCAATGCTCAGAAGTTTCTCCTGGCTCTGCATGCAGGAATTACTCCTGGTGGTGCTTGGGGGACCATATGGGATGCCGGGGATCGAACCCGGCCGGCATGGGCCAGCAGCGTGCAAGGCAAACATCCTACCCGCTGGGCTACCGCTCTGGCCCAAGAGCCTTTTTTTTTATAAGTAAGGTCAGCCCACATTTGGCACTAAGAGGCTCCAGTGGGCTGCTGTTACTATCAGCTTTTGCTTACTTGAAACTACAGGAGTCTCAGGATTTTTTTTGGTTGCACCTGGTGGTGGTCAGGTCTTGGCTCTGTGCTTATTGGTTCTGTGCTTAAGGGGCACTCCTAGCAGTGCTTGGGGGCCAAAACAGCTTCAGGAATATAAATCAGGTCAGTCATGTGCAAGGCAAAAATCTTAAGTTATGTACTTTCCCTCTGGCTCATGAGTATCACTGCTGTACTGCTACCACGGAGTTTCTCTCTGCTCACTCAATCCTGACTCTGCATTTGGGAAGAGAGGAGAGAGAGGGAGAGAAAAGAAAGAGACAAACTCCTCCCTTGCTCACACTGGGGTTATTTAATAAGCTCTTGGTAGAGATGTAGCCTTTGATTATCATCGAGTGCTTTTTCTACAGTGCTCTCTATGCGTCATTTAATTACACTTAAGAGAGCTGAATACAAGAATATATAAGCCATGTTGGGGAATGAGGCTGCATCTAAGAAAATGTGGTGGTTTCTACTGTAATTCTCACAGCAGCCATTTGCCGAGTACCTGGGCGGTGCCAGATGACTATTCGCATTTTTTGGCAATTATTAACTGAACATATGGGAAGGTTAATACCTCTCTCACTCTGCTAATGAGGAAACTGAAGCACAAAGACTGATCCAAGATCCATATAAATTCCAGATTAGAAAGGACAGGGAGCTGCTCTCTGATATGTGCTCACCATTAGGACTCCAGAGTGGGGTCATATGTTAGGTGCTTAGTGATAGTTGGTGAATAAGTGAACAGGCAATGACAGAGCCAGAAAGGGATCTTTTTTCCATGACCCATCCCTATATAAAAATGATGGCAGTAACTGGTGTGGTGTCAGCAAAGGGTGATGAAATCCAGAGATCGGATTCCCCCATGGGCTCATCATGATCAGAGAAGCGATCATAATGCTAGTGAAGTGAGAGCAGGGGTTAGGAGGTCAATTGAATGTTGGGTAGCTGGAGCAGAAAGGTTGGCTTGTCCCAGAGAGTCTAAGGGGCAAAGTGACATCAAAGTAAAGAACTGAGTGTTAGATTCAGGCTCCAGAGCTGACACCACCAGCAAGAGGATATGGATTGCTGGGCAAATCTTGGTGCTTTATCTCTCTTCCACGAATGGAATTGCTCAAGAGGTTCCCTACCAATGATTTGTCAAATAGTTGGGGTCCACAGGAATGTATTAGCTGCTGTGAGATCAGAACAGTGAGTCCTTTCATATTAAATAGGGGCCAGACTTGGAAAATAGGGGATTTCTGAATGATTTTTCAAGTAGTGTAAAGACCTGACATTTACTTTCAACTTAAAATATTTACCAACATAATCCTGATTGTAAAGAACTAAATCATTGTTGGCTTAGTGTTCTTTATTCTATTGTGAATTAAAAAGTTGTCTCCTCCTAAAAGGAACTTGAGTGATACAAATTCCAGAGTGACTTTAATGTTCTTGGACTTGTGTCCAGGAGTGTATGGTTTTACTGGGAGACTTAGATCATGACCTTTGCTGTGACCCAGTCAGTGGGGACCTAGTTGCAGATACAAGCAAAATTCAATTGCCCAATAAAAGAAGGATGGACCAATCAATCAACCCACAGTCTAGAGAGAGAAAGTTCATGAAAGCATTTGAAAATAGGGGAAAATCCTGCAACCAGCTCTAATGTTGTCACCATAACCACGGCCCTGAGAGATGGTTGCAATATTCTCAGACTCTTCACACTTAATGCCTGAGAAAGATAATAATCGAGTTTGCAGATGTGAAATTTACTTAGAAGCTAGCCTATTTGCGATGATTGGCTTGGGATGCTGGCACTTGGGAAAATTTTGCAAGTGTTGCCAGCCTTCATCCCTAATGATAGATGAGCAGGGCATAATGATATTCAATGAGCTCTTCTCTTCATTTATTTCTTTAGAGCATTTTACAAGATGGAGTCCCATTTTTTTTCTACTACATATTGATATATCATGGTTAATTATTTTAGACCATTTGTCGCTATTGTTTTGCCCATCTTTCCTCTGTTTTCCTCCTCTACTGCTTCCTTCAAATGACTCAAAGATAATTGCCAGAATAAATTTACCCAAGAAGTCTGCATGAGGCATCCCAAAAGGCCACGATCTTGGTATGTTGTAGTGTTGAAAGCATAAATTTTAAAAGTGTGTTAGTCTTATTAAGACAATATTTTCCATTTAGGGCTCTACTGAGAAAGATGGAAAGGTTACGATAGTTCAGAACAAAATGGTAGCCAAAGAAAGGAAACATCTATAATACAGCAAGAATGCTTAAAGAAGTTATGGGAATTGAAGGCAATGGGGAGGAGCTTGTAAACACAACTAGTTTGTGGGAAAGTTAGTAACACTAAGAAGAAAGATCAAAATAACCTGTGGCACTAGGCAGGCAGTAGTGAGTGATGGAAAGGGCTACTGGGTTTGGTAAAATCAGGAGAAGGTGGGTTCTAGCCTTATATCTAATACATGTAACTACAATATCTGCCTTGCTACTCAACTCCATAGACCCTCAATTTTATTCTTTATGAAGCATTGGTTTTATAGGACTGTTCTGGAGACTATTATATTACATGCTTAGGACTGTGCTGAAATCTCCTAGGTACTCTCCAAGCAGTTGCTAATAATGGGTGTGTATAACTTTCCATTTCAAGAAAGCCTGAAATTAGATGAAGCATCCTCTCTTTGTAACATACTAAGGGTAATATCTATCTGAAGGCAGAACACAGCTTGACAGAAACTGGGATTTGTGGGGTGTACCTGGGAAGCAGAAGCAGGAGTGTTAGACGGAATTATCAGTCATTCTCAAAAGCCTGGTCTGGGAAGAGAAAATTTGTTCTTGGGAAGACACCAGGCACGGAATTGCCTTTAGTTCTGTGGGGACTCATGATGTCTGATAACCTTGGCCCAAGCCTGGATGACCGCTGCCATGGAAACCAGCATGTCTGCACAGAGGGAGTTCATTTCTCAAAGCGTTGGGCCCAGGCCAATGGATCCTGGTTCCAGAAGTGAGAAAAAGGTTCTTTTTTTCTGGATGGCAGGTCCTGTTTCCTAGCCTGGGTTTGAATCGGCTCAGTCTGTGAAACATCAAGAGCCCCGTCTCAGGGGAGAGGCTGGGCCAAGAATCCTACACGGTAGCATCACATGTGCTCTGAGCCCAATCTCACCATTCCAGTAAATAAGAACCCCCCAGTTCTAAAGGCAGCTCAGGGTCTGTCTTTCCCTCCCCATACTTTGCATTGGTTTGCCTCCAAAAGGTTGCTTATTTTTCCAGTTTTCTCTCTTCTTTATGGTTTCTAGGAAATATCTCTGCTTCTTAGGGAACACCCTACTCTGTTTGAGGCTTGGCTTCTGTCTTCTTGCAGAGGACCCAGGAGACTGCCAGAGTTCCTCTTGCAAAGAAAAAGTGTCTTTTCACTTTGCAATGTGATAAAAATTGCATGAAATTTGATTTTTAAAAATCTTTTCCACAAATGATATTTTAAAAAACAATTGCATAAATCTACACTCAGGCAAGTCTCAAGTCCCTGGGCACTGAGTAGCTAGGTAACATTTTTCAACTCGGGAATAGTTAGAAAGTTGAAAATACTCCTCTGACAAAGAGGGAAGTGAGAGAAATGCTCTTGACTAAAGTGCTTTCGGCTCAGGTTTGGCCTCTGCTAGACAGATGGCCAACTAGATGGTAAGAACTGCATAAATTGAATCAATGAAAAGAGAAGGAGATAGTAGAGAAATGAAATAATTCTGGGGTTTGTTTTGTAGTTTGTGCTCAAGGCTCCTTGAGGCTCTGTGCTTAGGGATGACACCAGCAGGGATCAGGGGAACACATGCTGGTGATAAAACCAGTGTTGGTTGTATGCAAAGACAAGTGCCTTAATCCCTGTACTATCTCTGGTCCTTAGCAAACTCAATTATCGAATATAAAATTTTGACTTCTTAGGCTATCTCTGATAGGCTAGCATTTCAGTGGTGCAGTTACGGGGCATAATCCATGTTTCTGTCTCTGCTAATACACAGACTCCAAGATTCACAGAAAAACTTCTCTATGGAGGGTCTGAGACCAGGATAACTTGAAAGCTGAAGTATTGACACTGTTCCTTTGACCACTTGATGGCCCTCTGTTGCCCTCTTAGCAAGCAGAAGCGCTAGAGAAGAGTTCCCTCTAGAAAATTCTGTTTATGAGATCCTTCTAGTTTCAGATGAAACCAGCTCGTGTTACAGAGCCTCTAGCTCCAACATCTGGAGCCTGAAGTTATCAGGGACAAGTGCTGCTTAAGTGGCTCTGGCATTGATCAAGGTCAGCTCAGCGTCCCCTGATGAGAAAGGCTGGAATGAATGTTTGCTAAGCCCCCTGCCCTGCTCCACTTGTTCTGAAGCACCTGGGGAATCTGCCTCCCTAAACCTGTTGTCCTTCCGAGACAGTGGACTCATCGTTTGAAAGGACCACAGGATCCCTGGAACTGTTATCAATGCAGATTTCCAGGCCCGGGAGATTTAGGTGCAGTTGATCTGGGCTTTGCACTGGAACCATCCTAGGCACTCACATATTCTCAGGAATTACTTCTCGCTCCACACTCAGGGATCACTTCTGGTGGTCTCAGGGATTGACCCATGAAGGAGAGTGCCCTACACCCCATGCTCTTTACAGCTTGTAGGTTGCATTTTCGAGCATTCCTGGAAAAAATAACCTCTCTCCATATTGTGCTAGAAATAAGACTGGTTGCTTCCTTGCTGTGTATCTGTAAATTCACATATGAGAGAAATTGGTATGTATTTATACATTTTTTCACATAGCTGACATGCTGAGGGCTCTCTGACATGTTTTTAGGTCTGTGATTCAACACATCCCAGGCCCTCTCATGTGGGGTCTACTATTTGTAGGGGTGTAGGGTGAGGGATAGTTAGTGAAGGCAAAGGGTCTAGAAGATCCATTTATTAAAATTTTTTATTGACTCATAATGAGGTAGACCATTACAAGCTTCTCATGACTGAGTTTCAGACATATAGTGTTCGAACACCTATCCCTCCACCAGTGCACATTTCTCAGCACAAGTGTCTTGTTCTCTCCCCTCACCCCAACCTGCCTCCATGGAAGGTATTTTCTTCTCTCTCTCTCTTTCTCCCTCCCTCATTCCCTCTTTGCAGATTGTGGTTTGCAATACAGACACTGAAAGGTTATTATATCCCTTTACCTACTTTCAATACTCAGTTCTAATCTAATGTTACCATTTCTAACTTATTGTCAAATTGGATCCTTCAATACCTTGATCTCTTCTAGGAGATCTCTGCCCTGTATATTGCTGTGCACCAGAACAGAGTGGCAGTCAGTGCTCACACCAAGGTGCCTCATTGTGGTCATGGTCAGCTCAGTGTCCCTTGATGAGAAAGTCTGGTATGGATGCTTGCTAAGCCCCCTGCCCTTCCCCCACTTGTTCTGAAGCACCAGGGATTCCCCTGCCTAGGTCTGTTGTCTTTTTTTAAGATTCCATGTTTTAATTTAATTTTACATAATTTAGACAGATTCTGTCTTTAATAATTGATTAAATTTTATCTTTTTTTGTTTAGAAGCATTTTTCCCCCTAGGTCTGTTATCTTTCCAAGTGGGAGAGGGTGGTGTGGAAGGAGAGGCAGGAAGGGAGAGAGAGGAGGAGGAGGAGGAGGAAGAGGAGAGGAAGAGGAGGAGGAGGAGGAGGAGGGAGAGACAGTAAGCGAGAGAGAGCAAACCTTACAAAATAAAGACAGCATTGATGAATCTGACCTGCCTCGTTGCATCCCAGTCCAACTCAATCCAATGCCTGTGATGACCAAGAGTGATTAATTGAATATCTCCTACAGTCAACGATAATTACATCTCGGGGTTAGCAAATGCCTTTTCACTGGAGCAGGCTGGGTCCTGTGTCTCTGCCCTCCTATGCTAATTCGCCCAGGCTCTGTGGGATGAGTGACCCTCTGCCTCTGAATAAGAGACTTGAAGTTGTACTACCATCCTGGGTTCAATGTATGTAAATTAATGTGTACTGGTCTGAGGGTATCGTGTCTTTTCTGGGACCTCATGGAGACTGTGGGGGCTGAAGGTCACCTGGTCTCAATTGTACTGGGGATGAACACGGGATGCTCAGCGCCCACGTTACTGCTGCTGGCCTGGGCTGGCAGATCAAGGAGCTCCCAGTCTATTTCACCCTTCCCTCTTCTGGCTGTTGGTGCTCTGATCAGCGGCTGCACAGGCTCCTGCTGGTGGTGCTGTCTGAGGGTCCAACATCAGTTGTACTTGCTGGGGATCACAGTTGTGCTCCTGCATTTCCTGGTGGCAGAACTCACACATTTTTTTGTTACAGGATTTGCTTACCAAGGGGAGGGGTGGGGGGGCAAATGTTTCTTGCGGCTCTTCAACACACCTGGTCACAGCGCACCAGGCAAGGCATTCTCTGAGGTGCCTGGGATCCCAGCAGCAGAGCTCTGGAGATAACAATCGGAAATAGCGATTGGTGTTTGTTAGCAGCAGCAGGGATGAACTCTGAGTCTCAAACTTGGAAGGTGGCTCTTGAGCTTCCAATATAGCCCTGGGCCCCAGAGCTCAGATGCTAATGGTAGCCTGGAGTTCCTCAAATTGCTAATGCAAACGCTCATCTTCCTGTGCTTGTGGGTTCTTGAGAATTGTATAAAAGATTTGCATACACAACTAGGAAGAAGAAAAGCTAGTTTATTTGTGCAGATGGTTCCAGGTCCCTCCCCAGGTGCTTAGGTTTCCCTATTACCCGTGAAAGATGTCCTGGTCCTGTTTCTAATGCTGCTGGTCCAGTGAATGACTTCCCTGTCCTCTCCTACGGAGTCTACTCACCTCCGTGAACGATGCCACTGGTCCTTCCCTGCGCTGTCTTCTCTCTGTCTTATCTGCTTCCCCCGCGATGGCCGCAATGACCCATGGGCAAGATCCCTATGCTCTGCATGTAGCTGAGACTTCCTAGCTGTACCCCAGCGGTTCCTGTTGCATAGTTCCAGGTTTCCTACTCTCCAGCCATCACCCTGTGCGCATTGGTGAGAGTCCTGGGTTCCGCATTTTATCCCTTTCTGGACATCCAAGCCCAGCCTATCCCTGAGTTATGTGGGGTCACAGCCCAGCCTCTGTTCTGCCCCCTGTCTGGCCCTGAGGTGCCCCTGCTAAGCCCTGACCTGGCACATGCAGCCCGACCTGACCTGGAGATTCCTGTGGAGAGAGGCGGGTCTCAGGGAGTCCTTGCCCCGAGAGGTGGAGGAGATCTCGGTTCTTGGGGACTGGCAAAAGACGGATAAGAGCCAACCTCCACCTCTCTCTGTGGGCTTGCACTAGGGCCTTGTACCTATATTCAAACCCACCTCCAGCCAGCTCCTTCTATGTCCTGATTGGCTACCTGTTTTGGGGTGGAGATTTAAAGCTCTATACTTCAACATGCTGTAACAAAATGAAGGACTAAAAAGAACTTCAGAGTTTACAGTGGCCCTTGAAATGTCAGGGCATCAGAGTCCAGCCATCAGAGAATGCATTTTTACCTGTAATGGGTTGTAGTATTTTCAATAATTTGCAAATGAATGTCAGCGCTTTCTCATTCCACCTCCTCTCATAAACTGTCTGCCCTGGGCTGGTGGGTATTTCCTGATCACTCTAGATGCAGAATAAATCCTTTCAGAGAAAAGGCAACAGAAGATTTCTCCAGCAGGTGGAGTTCTGGAAAGTTAAAGGGAGCTTATGGATCTGAGCCAAACATCTGAGTCTGGTAGAGAGGTCTCTTAAACTACCGTTTATTTGTTTATAAGTGTTCGGTGCTCTGATGCCTGCATCTGTGAGTGGTGTCAGAACAATAGCAATAATCACACACTGTTCCAAGCAGAGGGGCTAAGACTCAGGGCACTGCCACCTAGAAGACTGGAGCAATGACCCAGAGTTGTCAACGTCGAAGAAAATTACAAACCAGATGGTGACAGCCACATTCCTGCCCAGGTGGGCAGGATGCTCATATGCTGTAGCCTTTAGGAGTGTTTGAGAGGCTGCAATTTCCTCTGGGACTCAGAGAAAGGATAGGTCTCATTGAGGTGGCCTAGCGGTGATGGGGGGGAATGATCATTTGAGTAAGTCAAAGAAAGTTTTAGCCATGAGGAAGGAGAACGAGAATTTCTGAGGCTGGTGGGATTCCAAGTTCCAAGAAAAGTCAAAACCCTCCTGGCATGTGGAGAGGAAAGTATCATTCAGCATCACCCTTGCAGGACGCATTGGAGAAGCATGAGGCCTCTGGAAATTGTTCAAGTTGGGCACATCTGCGCCAGGGCTGGGCTGGCAGCCCACAGTGCCTCTGAGCATGGGGTCCTGGCTAAGCAACTGGGGTACTGTTGGAGTGATCCTAAGGCTTTGAAGAGCAATGATCTGGCCTGACTGCAACAGGAAGTCAGTGAGAGTTTCTGATCAGGCAGGGAGCTATGCACAATATTGATTTTTTTTGTTAAGAATACTTGGCACAATATTGATCTTTGATTAAGAATACTTGGCACAATATTGATCTTTGATTAAGAATACTTGGCACAATATTGATCTTTGATTAAGAATACTTGAGAGCTTTGTTTTGAACATTCCGTATTAGATATTACCATTAGATATTAAACCCATGCCAGGGTGACCTTTGTTCCTGGGTCTTTAGTTTTCTTTCTTCCACTGTTTCTGAGACTCTCAGACATGGGGCAGAGCTGCTACTTGCTCTCCCTGTGCCCAGCCACTCATGAGGCGCCCGGGAGGCATGGCGGGTTCTAGCCCTGGCCTGCCACCCCAGCAGAGCCTCACAACAAACCAGACAAGCCCCCAAACTCCATGTGGGCCGCCATTTTCCACAGCCGGACTTCCCTCTCATCACAACTCCACCCAGCAGACCAGACTATACAACCCGGCTCACACGGCCGCTAGTGGCCGCGTGGTTCATCAATAAATGCTTTATTTAGAGGTGACTACAAGAGTATGCCACCCGCATGGCAAGCCTGGCAAGCTGCTCGTGTCGTATTTGATATGCCAAATACCAGTAACATTTATATTAGGTCATTCCCATAACCTAATATAATGGTTTGAGGCTCTTTATGTTCCTGGAGCAAGCGGATGCCTTTGGGTTCTACTAGCATGAGACAGGACATATGGAGATATTACTGATGCCCGCTCTAGCAAATAGATGATAAATGGGAAGATAGTGATAGTGATAGTGACTGTTTCTGCTGTGTGGCAGCCACAGCTTTATTCCATTCCAGAATTTTCCCTCAGAAAATTCACATTTTTCTCACCTTTATTGCTCAGAGGGAATTTTTTTAATTGAATAACCATGAGATACACAGTTACAAAGTTGTTCATTATTGAGTTTCAGTCATATAATGTTCCAACATCCATTCCTTCACCATTGTATATTTCCCACCAACAAAGTTCCCAGTTTCCCTTCTGCCCTATCCCAGTGGGTCTATATGGCAGATGTTTTACTTCTCTCTCTCTCTCTCTCTCTCTCTCTCTCTCACACACACACACACACACACACACTCACACACTCTCTCTCCCCCTCCATCCCTTTTTTCTTTTAGGGGTTACAGCTTGCAATGCCATTATGGAAAGGGGATATGTATATCACTTTACCTCCTTTCAGAACCAGCTTTTGTCCATAACTATTATTTCCAACTATCATTGTCACAGAGGTCCTTTCTCTGTCCTAACTGCACTCCAGCCACCCCTCATGGTAAGTATCTTACCCTGCTCCAGTTCTCCTGCCCCTCGTTTCTATTGTCTGTAGGTATTATGCTCATACTAGTTTTTTTGGTAAATGTCCTGAATATGAGTACACTCATTTTATGTCTGTCCCTCTCCTCACTGATTCATTTCACTTAGTAGCACAATACTCTCATGTCCATCCATATATAAGCAAATTTCATGATTTCATTTTTCCTAATGGTTGCATAGCATTCCATTGTGTGATGTACCACAGTTTCTTTATCCAGTCATCTATATTAGAGCACTTGGGTTGTTTCTAGTTTCTGGCTATTGTGAATAGTGTTGGAATGACATAGAAGTGCAGGTGCCTTTTCTGTATTTTGTTTTTGGGTATATATCCAGGAGCAGTATTGCTGGGTCATACAGAAGCTCAATTTCTAGTATTTTTGGGAATGCCCATATTGTTTTTCGGAGAGGCTGGTGTAGTTGGCATTCCCACCAGCAGTGAATGAGAGTTCCTGTCTCACTGCATCCATGCAAACAATGTTTTTTTTTTGTACTTTTGAATGTTTGCCAGTCTGAGGGAGTTTTGACTCTCTTTGTGTCTAGAGCTTGCTCTTAGGGTCTTACCTTTGACCTTCAGCTTTACCCCCTAATCGTCATCATTTTAAATGGGTATTACTTGAGAGTAAATGCAACATTACTCTCTCAAATTTGGCAAATAGAATACTTTCCTTCTTTCTCTGTATAGTATAAGCAGGAGTCAGGTTTTTGCCTGATTTAAATTATTGTCAAATCTTCAATTGGAAAAAGATCTCTGTTCCAGGCCTGGCTTTTCTTCATCATATACCCCAGGGAAGGCTTTATCTTGTACTGAAATCCTTTGCTTTCTACTTAAAAAATCAGTGGTAAGAGGCTGAGAGACAGTACACGTGAGAAGCCATTAAGTTGCATTAAGTTGACTTGGTTTGATTGTCAGCACTTTATAGGTCACTCCTGAGAAGAGTCAGGAATAAATAGCCCCTCAATATCTCTGGGTGTGGCATCATCATTTTTCTCTCTCCATCCTAAAATAAATCTTTGTTCAATCAGAAATGAGTTGATGGTCTTGGGGTTAGTGAGATGCTGCCTCATATCTGAATATCATCAGATCTTATAGATGTCTATGTTACTCTTAAACTATAGATATTGGCTTGGTTTGGGGAGCAAATTAGTTGATATGGCAAAAATATGAGGTGGAATATAGGAAAGTGGCCTTCTTGGTGTGTGTGTGTGTGTGTGTGTGTGTGTGTTTGTATGTGTACACAAGCTTTGGAATTCCTGCTATTCTAATCTGCTAGCATTTCTAGTCAACAAGATACTACAAAAGCATAGAGATGCTTATATCTTACTTAGCAATTAGCAGGCAAAAATCCTCCCGAAAAGTCCTGGCCTTGTCGCTCTCTGTACTGGAAAGAACAATGATTCTGGCAAAATTCTGCTCTATCTGCAGAAGTATTAGTTCAATAACCTACCTCCAAGATTCCTGCCAAAGTCAGGAAGTTGAGTTTCACTATTATTTAATAGAGCTTCAAGATAGTATTAAAAATTTTGCCTGTGCTGGTGGATGAGAAAGAAGTCTTGCTTATTCTTCATCTGCATTTATTTATTTTATTTAATTTTTGCACATAGACACTGATTATAAAAAATAGCTTCATGGTTGATAAAACCCAGCCTTCCTCAGTCTTCTTCAACTCCCGCTCAGAGAGTTGCCCTTATTTCCAATTATCCAACTCACTGGCTGTTAAAGCATTGCTCCTTCAGAGCTATAGACAAGAGGAATTAGTTATAGAGGCAAACTGCTTTGTTGTGTTTCTTGCCTGAGCCATAATTCACGGGGAGCAGTGTTGGGCACAGAGCTCAGATCCTTATTCGAAGTGCAAGTATTCATGGTAGCTGCCCCATCTCCCCCTGGGTCTGCTAGGGTGAACCACCCATGCCCATCTTTCACTTTCGGGCAAGAGGCAGACTCCAAGCACTCTCTCATCCTTTCTTTGCTCCAGTGGCCATCCCATGTTTGACAAATCACTAACACTTCTAATTATTTAATGTTCTTAGTTGCATAGTCTGCCTGGTGCTTTGGGAGCTGGCAGTACTTTATATGATTCTCTGTCCTTGGGAATCAGGAGTGCGTTTCTCAACAGTAGTGATAGTGTGAAGAAAGAGCCCTGCTGCCGCTCAGCTTTGGGTTTATGTCCTCATCTCTGCCACGTCACAGTTCTTTGGTGTGTTCATGTTCTCATCTGTGAGAGGGGGTGAGGCGTATCCGAGAGAGAATGCTAATACAGGATAAAAGAGCATCCATTGTGGCATTGGTCTTGGTAACTCTTAGCCCATCAGTTGTTTTCTTCCTTGATTTGAGTGGACTCCAGTCAATTAACCATTATTTATCAAGTGTCTACTGTTGATGAGAAATTAGGGGACCTGGAGAGAGAGCAATGTGTAAGACGCATCTCATGGACTGGGAGCCTTGCAGCATAGACCAAACATAGTAGTACATACAGTCAGCTGTTTAAGGGAAGATTATAGTGAAACTTGTTTCTTTCATACTTGTCTGGAATCAAGATTCACTTTAAGAGTTTCTTCCTCTGTCAGTACCTTTTGGTCTCCATTCTGTGGGAATGGGATAAACTCCATCCTAATGGACAGCCTCTAGAGTCTTGGCGACAAAAGTCTCTGAGTTCTAGAAGGCATGAGAAGAAACCCATCAGTCATTACAAATGCTTAATTTTTAGCCCAAAATGATTTTTGAAAGTTTGAATGCTATTTTCTCTAAATGTCGGGCCTGTGGATAGCTGGCAATTTCCAGAGGTGTAGACCCCTCCCTGTCATCCTATTTACCGTGTTCTGTTTGCCAGGCTGATGGTGGCACTGGGCTATTTAGCATGTTTGTACATCTACAACCCTTGATATGGAAGGAAGGACACATGGACCCCATCTGAGGAACCCTTGAGTCATGGGTATTCAAAGCTGCAGCCTGAACACACTGGAACACTGTAGGGCAAAAGTGAGTGATGGAGACAGGAGGGAGGTAGTTTGGGGGGGAGTGATGTATGTGAGGGAGGGAGTGGCCTGGCTGAGAGCAGAAAGAATATTGGGTATCCTGGGACCCTCTCCTGTGTTTGCAGAGCAAGCAGAATTTTTTTTTGCTTTTTTAAATAAAATTTTGATACTGAGTTTCTTTGGAGGCTGTTATGGCACTAATGGGGACTTCATGAACCTGGCGTGGAGAGGTGGTCTCTTACAGGAGTTACACCAGCACCAGAATCTGTTCTGAAGAGAAGCCTCCATGCATGGGAGTGAGTCTGATGGGGACCCTCTAGAAACCCTCCACCATTATATTCTTCTCTAGTCTAGATGGCTTGAACTCATTACTATAGACTCTGTGGGTGGGAGCTAAAATAACCAAGCAGATAGGGGAGTTCACATTTTTCCATCTGAACTGGGATGGGGCCAAGGAAGAAAGGAAGCGATGAGTTCTGAGAGTCACAGCCGAAGAGGAGACACAATCATAGAGGAAGAAATGCTGAGCCAGAGATGTCTTCCTACATAGTCTCCTTGAAAACAAACCAGAAGAAACACCAACTGGGTGTGTTGGCGCTATTGATCTCTGAGGTTCTTTCTACATGAGCGATGCACAGAGAAGGGACTGCAATACCACAGTGGTTAGGGCATTTTCCTCTCATGGTCAACCTGGGATTGATCCTCAGCATCCCACATGGTCCCCTGAGCATCACCTGGAGTAATTCTTGAGAATCACTGAATGTGACCCAAAAAAGTTAAAAAAAAAATAAAAAGAAAGGAAAAAGAACAGAGAACGGAGCCAGGAATATTATTCTCTGAGCAACTTTATTAAAGGATAAGGGGCGCCAGTGGCATGGGCTGTGTGAACTTGAACTTTTCTCCATAGATGACCACTAGAGTCTTGGGGCCAGGAACCTTGGCCTGAGACGAGGAGCAGCCAACCACACTGGGCATAAAAACAGCCGTGAGTGCCTTAGTTGGAATCTGTGCGCCCACTCCGGATAGGGGCTTTCTAGGTCTAGTAGGCAGCCAGGATGTGAGTCCCCTTCTCTGCTTCTTCACTTGCCCTCTCCATATCTCCCCTTCCTCTCTCCTACTCTTCCAAAAGAAACTCAGAGTTTTCTCCTGGCCCTTTACATGCATTGAAGGGCCATGCCCTTCACACAGACTATTCACATGGCATAGTCCCCACTGAGAAAAACATGGGTCTCAGATGCCATGAGAGAAACATGCTTATGAGGCTACATTTTATTATTTGGAGTCCCTTCTCTGCTCCATCTCCTGGGTTTTTTTTTTGTGGGGGGCTTCCTGGAATATGCTTCAATAAACCACTTGCTCCCATTGGTTTTAAGTTCCATCGATGGGTGAACACTCACTTCCACCGTTGCAGAACTTGACATCACAATTTCCAAACAAGTCTTACCAGAAACTAGAACTGCTTTAGGCCCTTTGAATAATAAATATGGCACTGGTGTCTCTAAGAGGTTTGAGACTCTTGGGGTCACAGGACTTTAAGTTTAGCTGTGTCATTCCAGATGCAGAACCTTGAATGTTCTTTAAACTCTCTGAGCCTCATTCTCTCTTTTGTCTGAATGTGTGAGTATTGCTTGCCTACCATGGAGGATGGGGAGGTGAAAATGAGGCCATGTCTGCAGAGCTGTACCCATGGGACCTGCCCAGGAGGGAGCTGTCTCTCCAGCCCTGCCTTGGCGGAGGGTGGGAATCCAAGTACCTCTATCCTCTTGTGCTGTAGTTTGGACCTTTTAGACAATTGTGGGGCAGGAAGGAGGCAGGGCAGTGGAGATTAGATTCCACTGTAAGCACTGGCCAAGGGGAACCCAGAGGAGGTGACATTTGAGCTTGAGTTTAAGTGATTAGCATTTCATCAGGACCAGGAAGAAGGAAGACTCCGAGTTGCTCTGGGTAAGTAAGCTCACCTGGCAAGGCCAGGCCTCTCCAGAGCCTCTGCAAGCGGGAGCAGGTTCTGACCTCATGACTTTCTTGGCTTCAGATCCCTAGGGAGTTTAACCTGGCACTACCTCTAACACCTCAGGCCAGATGGCACAGTTGGGAGGGGGATCACCCTCATGCTCTCTCCCCACTTTTTACATTCCTGAGTTCTGGGGAAAATGGGGGATTTCAATTTTAGTCTCTAGGCACTAGGGTCGAGATTGCAAACCAATACCTGCATTTAATAGAGTGCTTGGGAAATAGAACCAATGATGGAGACCTAGGGAAATGTCACTTGCAGCTCTGGATGTTTAGTGTCGCCTGCACCGCGGCTCTTCCAGTTCAGTTCAGTCCATGTTCCTGTGTGTGCGAGGAGCATACAATGAGAGGAAGAGTGGTAGGGCCCTGAGATAGGACCTCATGGTCCCTATTGTGACATCTGTCCCCAGACACAGGGGCCAGTTAAGCTCTTCTCTGTCCTATTTCTCCACACCTTACCCACCTTTTCTGTGCAAATGGTGTTGCTCATACAGTGAAGGAAATGCCAAGAGGCCCCCCAAATTGTCTTCTAGAATGTGTAATCACATGCATTTCCTGCAAGAACCAATTGCTTTTGGCTCCTAGGTACAAAACTTGTAAGCATGACCTCTGTTCCTGACAAATGAATTACTTCTTAGTTAAACTCCTTCTTGAGAGAGCGTGAGGAGACTGGGGCCTTTCTGTCACACAGCAGGAGGCATTGTCTTGACCCATGAGTTGACAATAGTTGCCACTCGCCAGGTGACCTGTCAAACTGAGGTGAAGTGGATCAGTGGGGGGGCCCCATGAGGCAGGCTCTCCAAGTCAGACTAGTGGGCAGAGATGTGCTGCCTGTCCTCCACATGAGGGGCCTCAGAAGGTTCCAGACCTCCCGTGGATGTGCAGCAGGGATATGGCTTCTGGGAACAGGGAGGAATTCTGTATTAAAAATATTATAAATGATAGGCTTTAATAAATGATAACTTCCCCAGTAGTTAGAAAAGTGCTTAAGGATTTATGAGCATGTTCTTGAAGCCACGATGCCTGCCTGTATCGCCTCCATGGACAGGCTGATGAGCTGTGTTTCACACAACTGAGCATTTTTTTTTTTTGGTCTCTGGGGGACGATCAGGCAGTTTCCAACCCTCTGGAAGTTTCTCTGAAGGGAGAGGCCATCTTTGTGACCCTGGGGAGAGTTTGGGTATCTTGGTGGAGGTTATGTCTCGACAACCCATGTGGGATAAACCTGTGCTATCAGGGGGCCGGAGCGATAGCACAGCGGGTAGGGTGTTTGCTTTGAAAGCCACCCGACCCGGGGTTCGATCCTCAGCATCCCATATGGTTCCCTGAGTGCAGAGCCAGGAGTAACCCCTGAGCACCACCAGGTGTGACCCAAAAAGAAAAAAAAAAAATCTGTGCTATCAAACCTCACACCTGTGCCCAGAAGGATCTAGAAGCTGGAAGCTTGTTTCAAAATATACAAAAAGCAGTTTTCTAAGACCCCCATTGCCACTCTAGCCCTCTCTAGCATTTGTAAGACCCCAGGCTGAGCCATGGATTTTGTGGCAATTTGCTTGCAGGCTTCCTTCTGATCATACTTTTGCAGAAACCCCCGTTCAGTTTCATAAAAGCCACTTCATAAATTTTTCCCCAACTAGTTAGAAAAGTGCTTAAGGATTTATGAGTATGTCCTCAATGCATGGACCTCAGCCCTGCCTCCACAGACAGGCTGATTATTTTGGATTTAGCACAATGGGATTATAAATTATTCAGCTCCAGTTGAGAACAGGAACTTGAGTCCACATCTGGGGGCTGAGGGCAGCCTGCCAGTGGCTTGGACAATTTCTAGCAAAAGGGATTCACTTTTCATCAAGGCCCAGAGGCTGCTACCTGCGTTTTCCTACTTTGCCAGCTTTCTCCGCCTGGCTAAAGTGGTGGTAGATAAACTAAGGGTGGCCGCCTGCTCACATCCTGCTGACTGTTTGAACCATTCTACCTTCCCCCGCCCCTTAGGCCCAGGCCAGGGGCTCTCAAATGCAGTTATGCGAATAATGCATCCTTTCAACTTATTGACAAGAATTATGAGTTTCTGCATTGAAACCAGCCTCTGTGGAAAGCCCTTGCTTTGCCACCCTTGGAGGCCTTGGTGGGACATGTAATTTTTAATTTTATCTGTTGGGCATTCTGGGCCCAGTTCCTGGGGCCTAAAAAGCTTTCCTGGGACTGACAGAAATGTTTTCAGCTTGAAAAAATTGTGTTGGTGCCAAAGTAGGAACAGACAGCTGTAAAATCAAAATTGCCTACCACATATATCATGCCAACTCAATTCATTATTAAATTTTAGATTTCTAAAAATTTCATTACACTTGAAACAAATTGTGACTACATTTCTTTTTTACTTTATAAGAGTTCCCAAATACAC
Organism: Cryptotis parvus; assembly: GCA_021461705.1. Taxonomy (NCBI): domain Eukaryota; kingdom Metazoa; phylum Chordata; class Mammalia; order Eulipotyphla; family Soricidae; genus Cryptotis; species Cryptotis parvus. The sequence continues at coordinate 6,150 of JAJIBD010026062.1, read as the reverse complement.
ATAATAAATCAGTAGGAAACCATATTCTGGGCTGGGTGATAGCTCAAGTGGCGGAGCACATGCCTAGAATTAGTTCAGCATTCAGAGTGAGGTGCCTGGCAGGTGCCTCCCTGAACTCCCTTCCCGGTAAGTACCACTCGGGTTGTTTCTGTGTATCTCAGAGTGTGCTCAAAGACTGCTTTATAGCAAGCTCAGTAACATGTCCCAGCCTTGGGAGAAATAAGCCATCATCAACTGTGCAAAAGACCTGCAGGCAGATTTCAAAGGGAAAATTAGAAAAATTATCTTTAAGGGGCCGGAGCGATAGTCCAGTGGGTAGGGTGTTTGCCTTGTGCGCGGCTGGCCCATGCTGGCTGGGGTTCAATCCCTGGCATCCCATATGGTTCCCCGAGCACCGCCTAAAAGTAATTCCTGAGTAGAGCCAGGAGAAACCCCTGAGTGTCGCAGGGTGTGACCCAAAAAAAGCAAAAAAAAAAATTTTTTTTGTCTTACCTAGCCTCTGACTCCCACACATTTGTGATAATTTCCACCTTTGATAAAACTTCCTGATACATGTTTCACTTGACCTTGGATATTGGTATCATAATATATACATATATATTTCTGCCATGCAAATAAATGCAGCCCAGCCATTTATTTCTCTCTCCTTCTGGCTAATTTCACTCAACATTATTTTCTCCATGTCCATCAATTTATAGGCAAATTTCATAACTTCATTTTTCCTAACAGCTGCATAGTATTCCATTGTGTAGATGCACCAAAGCTTCTTTATCCAGTCATCGATTCTTGGGTACTCTGGTTGTTTCCAGATTCTGGCTATTGTGAATAATACTGCTATGAACATAAAAGTAGGGGTGGTGTTTAATGTATGTTCTGTAATCCATAGTCTGGAAGGTAAGGAAAAGAGAAAGAGATAGAGAGAAAGGGAAAGAAATAAAGAACCTGCCATAGAGGCGGTCTGGGGGAGGAGGGAACCGGGGACATTGGTGGTGGGAGATGGGCACTGGTGGAGGGATGGGTGCTGGCACACTGTATGACCAATACCCAAATATGAACATCTTTGTAATTGTATATCTCACGGTGATATAATAAAATACTTATAAAAAAGCAAAAATTATCTTTATTGTTATCTTAGACAAAAACTCGTGTACATGGGGGTTTCTTAACTATAATTTCATAGACTTGGTGACTTATTGGGATGGAACCTGCAGAAGAGAAGATGCTTATTATCTTGGTGGGTACAAATAGGGTTTTCTTGGTCTTGGGGCTACAGAGTCCAGAGGATATCTCCTGTGAGGCAAGGGGTGTTAGAGGGTCCATCTCACAAAGGAGGAAGCCAAGCACTTTCTCATTGATTCACAGATCAACAGTTAGTAAAGAACAGAGTCAGAGAATTCAGGTGACATGTCAGGGCTTACCACTGAGCTTACCTTGATTCAGTAGCAGGAACCTTACTACTGAGACCCAATACTTGCTGCAGATCTTGGCACTGCCTCGTGCAGAGGGAATTCATTCTGTCAGTAAAGGCAACTCAGAGACTTTCAACCAGAGCAGACACGGATTTCATACTTTGGGTCACAAAGCAACTTATCAATACTAATCTTTATGTGTGGCTGAATCCAGTCATCAGAGCCGACTTTGGAGTCATGATGGAACTGCTATTAATGTTGAGGATAAGTTGGGGAGCAAGACTGGGACTTGCTATTGATTTGTTTCTTGAGCACATTAAAATCCTGACATTCTTGAAGGGTTTTTCAAAATAAAGTCAGAATGTGACTCTTGTCCCCAAAGCTCCCTGATGCCTAGGGAGGAACCGGACTCGCAGGCTGTGGCAGGGCCTTGTGTTTTGACCTAGCTGCAGTCTCAGAACACACCCCCTGGGGGTCCCCGATCATTCATTTTTCACATGGATTTCACCATCATTCTTGCTAGAAATTTACAAGCTTGTAAGATGTACTGGAGGGAAGTGAGCTATTGGCCAGATTATTATTCTTTGTCTGTGAACAAAAAAATACATGTTTTACTGCAGAAAAATGAGAAAAGACAGGTAAACCCAGAGGGAGAGAAACAAGCCCTGAAATGCCCATCATTTAGAATACCTGCAATAAGGATATGCTCTGGGAACTTCTAGGCCAATGTTCTCTCAAAGAATGCAAATTTCTAAGGCACTCACCAACCCTATTAAAGTTGGTGAGTGCCTCAGATGGTCAGTTAGTGTTTTATTAGCCCTTAATATGAATCTGATGCATATTAAATGAATATAATACTTGTAATTCTTCTATGCCAAGTTCTTTAAAGATATTTGGTCAGGAGAGAGTACATCGGTCAAAGTGCTTGCCTTTCATATGACTGACCTGGTCCAATCCCCAGTGCAATGTGCCATCAGAGCATAACTGAGATGGTCCTGGAAGCCCCTGAGCACTTGCTGTGTATCTTGGCTCATCCCCAGGCTCCCCTGGGCCCTCATAATACTACATCCTTGAGTCCTCACATTGGATCACTGGCCCTGCATAGGGAAGGCACTCAGGACCTTGGAGCACTACTTGGGAAGCCTCTTCCAAAAGATATGAATGGGGGGCTGAAGCAATATAAAAGAGAGTAAAAAGTTTTCCTCACAAGCTATTGACTCGGTTTGATCCCTGGCACCCCATATGATCCCTCCAGCCCACTGGGAGTGCTCCCTGAGCACAGAGTCAGAAGTAAATCCTGAATACCACTAGGTGTGGCCCCTAAATCCCCAAACCAAAATATGTGAATAGCATCACTTGTATCACTTCACTTGTCTTCCCGTTGTTCATTGATTTGCTCGGGAGTGGGCACCAGTAACATCTCCATACGTCCTGTTGCAAGCAAGTGTACCCCAGGGGCATCTGCTTGCTCCAGGGACAGGAAGAGCCCCAAACCATTCCTTCAGGTCATGGGAATGAGGTAGATAATTGTTACTGTTTTTTGGCATATCAAATAAAACATGGGTAGGTTGGCAGGCTCTGCTGTGTAGGTGGTATACTCTCAGTAGAAGGCTTTCATCTTGAGCATTTACTGATGAAACTCATGGGGAAAGATCAGGTTTTCTCTTGGGTGGAACTCTGAGGAGCTGTGGAGTCTGGATGTTGAGAATGACTGACCTCATGGTGTGGGGGGTTGATCTGGCTTCCTGCTAGGCTCACTGGGATCACAGGTCACAACTAGAACATGCCTAGTACTATATACAGTGTATAAACGTGAAAGATCCTGGGAAGGACCTGATCCTAACATCTAGTACTATTTAACATTTCTTCTCAGCCGCGACAATGTACTAGCTGTTAAATCTCTTCCGGGGTTGCTGATGGAGCTATGGATCTAGCATGTCTCTCTTCCAAGGCAGCTGTCATGGAGGTGGAGGAAAGGGTGGAGGAGCCCAAATCCCCGCTCCAAGTCCGGCCAGTCTGGCCCCTCCCCCGCACGTGTGAGTGAACCCTTGGATAGCATATTATTTAGAAATCAATTTTTTTATCAAGATATCTTTCTTGCTATTGGAATAATTTTACTTAGTAATCTATTTCATCTTCTACTTCACATTTTGTGAATGTTGTGGCATGTAAACAGAAACATTTATAGGTTTTGTTTGATACAGTCTTTATTTCCTGGATGTACTACAATTTTACTGATACTCTGTTCGGGAGGTTTTGCTGTTTTAAAATGCTTACAATTATCAAGAATGTTGTCAATGACAGATGAATGGATTGTTTAAAATGTTTACAATTATCAAGAATGCTGTCAATGACAGATGAATGGATTGTAAGGATTGTAATTGTGTACAGGTTATTTGTATACACAATAGAATACTATGCCGCTTCAAGGAATGATGAACTCATGCAATTTGCTGCAGCATGATTGAAACGGGCAGATGTGTTGTGTGAAATAAGCCAGAAGAGGACAGGTAAACACAGGGTGAGTTTACTTATCTGTGGAATATGGACTTCTTGGTGAGGAAATGTACTAAAATGGGGATGCTTAGATCATCCCTGACCCAAGTTTTATGGAGGAGATAGAGAAGGAAAGAAAACAAGGGGGAGAAGAGAAGAATAAGAAGTAACAGGTGAAAAGGATGTGAGTGATGTGTATAGCCAAATACCCCAAACACAGATTCAACAGAAAACATGAGATCTAAGTGGCAACTACCGAAACTTTTTTTTTTTTGCTTTTTTGGGTCACACTCGGCGATGCTCAGGGGTTACTCCAGGCTCTGCACTCAGGAACTACTCCTGGCGGTGCTCCGGGGACCATATGGGATGCCGGGGATTGAACCCAGGGCGGCATGGGCCGGCCGCTGCAAGACAAACGCCTCTACCTGCTGGGCTATAGCCCGACCCCAAATATCGAAACTTTGTAATGTACCTGTCAAGTTGACAGGTGAGGGTAGAGTGGGGATTGGGATGTGGAGAGAATCTGGGAACACTGGTAGAGGAAAGTTGACAGTGGTGGGATTGATGTTGAATTATTGTATGCCTAAAATGCAACTATCAGTCACTTGTCACCTGTCTTCCCGTTGTTCATCTATTTGCTTGAGCGGGCGCCAGTAACGTCTCCTCCATTCATTGGGAATGAGGTCTATTATAACTACTGTTTTTGGCATATTGAATACACCACGGGTAGCTTGCCAGGCTCCTCCGTGGCTCTAGGTATCAGTAACATAGAAAAAGGGTCCATGTTCCTCAAAAAACAAGCAAAAATAATTTAATTAGAAATAAATTAAAATAAAAAGTAAAAGTATCATTACTTTAATTTGGTGAACAACATTTTTACTTACACATCACATCTTTTCTTTTTATTTATTTTTTTATTTTTATTTATTTTTCTATTTATTAATATTTTATTATATGACTGTGAGATATAAGTTACAAAGATGTTCATGTTTGGGTTTCGGTCATACAGTGCTCCAGCACCCATCCCTCCACCAGTGCCCAATTCCCACCACCAATGTCCCCAATTCCTCCTCCTTCCCCTAGCCTGCCTCTAAGGCATGTTCTTTATCTCTTCTCTCTCTTTCTCTCTCTCACTTGCTTGACCTCTTTCTCTTTCTCTCTTTCTATCTCAACCTCACATATTTCTTAAGATAGAAATACTCAGTACCTCTACAAGGTTGAGACTTGATCACTTGATCACTTGATCACTTGAATCCCGTTACTCATCGATTTGCTCGAGCGGGCGCCAGTAACATTTCCATTGGACCCTATCACGTGCCAATGTAGCCCAATGGCATCTGGTTGATTCAGGAATATGAAGAGCCTCAAACCGTTCCTTCAGGGTCTTAACAAGGAAGTCTGACCATCTTGTAGGTGGGCGGCCACGTGATCTTTTGACATCCTGTGGGATCCAGTCGGTAACGGCTCTAGTCCAGCGGTTGTCTCCAAATCGCATTACATGTCCAGCCCATCTGATTTTCGATGCCTTGGCAAACGAGACAGCGCCCCTGATTCTGGAATAGCGACGGAGGTCAGAACTCCGATTCCTTCTCTCACTTGAGTGAGAGCGTGATATTCCAAGCATAGCTCTTTCGATGCCTCTCTGGGAGACCCGAATAGCATTCTCATCCTGCTTTCGTAGGGCCCAGGTCTCTGAGGCGTATGTTAATGCAGGGAGAACGGTGGAGTCAAAGAGATGTGCCCGGAGCCGGAGGTTCTTTGTCCTTTTAGCTATTTCTTCGATGCCTTTGAAGGCATTCCATGCCGCTCTTCTTCCTCCTGCGCAGCTCAGGTTTTAGGTCATTCATCATGTTGACTTCTCGACCTAGGTACACATAACTGCTGCATTCAGAGATGTTTGTTCCATTGAGAGAGAATGGGGCCTCTGGAACTAGTTCATTTCTCATGAACATAGTTTTCTTCAGATTCAACTGTAGACCTACCTTTCCACATTCTCGGTCAAAGTCAGCCAGCATTTGTGCCGCTTGGCTAATGTTTGGTGTTATTAGAACGATGTCATCAGCGAAGCGGAGGTGGTGTAGTTGCCGACCATCTATCTTCACTCCCATTCCTTCCCATTCTAATTGTCTCATGATGTTCTCGAGGGTGGCACTGAAGAGTTTTGGTGAGATGGTATCACCCTGTCGAACCCCTCTTTTGACATCAATGATCACTTCTTTGTAGAATGGTGAGATCCTGGTGGTGA
>JAJIBD010026061.1:52500-194686 GCA_021461705.1 Cryptotis parvus | reverse complement strand
ATGCTTTCAGAAAGCCCTAGATAAAGCAAACCTGAATGTCCACTGGGACTTAAGTATTTAACCTTAAATGAGTGAATTCAGTTCAACATAGAAAAGTGACAACTGGAACTGAAGAGATAATACAGGTATTAACAGAGCTGCCTGGCAGGGAACAACCAAAGTTGATCATTTACACCACATATGGTTCTTCTGAGCACCACAAGGCCAAGGAGGCCTTGTGGAAGATTTTACCTTCCTGAGGTACAATTCTAATCTTGCAGCATCCCACTGATCAGCTTTCACCTTATCCTACTGGTGTTTCTTTGTCTGAGGTCAGTGTATGTGGACTCCAGACATTTCTAAACTTGTAGTCATTCTAAAAAGAAATTTCGCTTTCCCTGTTTGAGCTATATCATTTTTCACTAAATCTGTCTTTGACTTTGGACAAATCAATGAGTATCAGTTTGATAGATAATGCCAAACTATATATATACATATATATATATGTATATATATATGTATATATATATATATATATATATATATATATATATATATATATACCAGACCTACATGTATAGACCTGGACTAGAGAACTTGTTGTGATCCTATTTACAATGATGTTCATTGAGCTCCACCAATATTCTGTGTCTGCCCCCTATGCACACATGGATTGTATCCTTCCCTTCTGTTTCAGCAGTGGCGGTTCCTGACATCGTGATCCTGACCTCCAATTTGTATGTTATTTTCATTTCTTCCCGTTTCTGTTCACCCAATAAAAATATACTTAGGAGGAAGAGGGTTAAAAGAAATGCATGGCTAATATAGAAAACAAATGCATGCAACCACCAGGTCTAAACCCAAACAATTCATTAGCTGTATCCAATGTGAACGCTTTAATAGGCACAGTTTGGCTGCATGAAGGCAAATTTCTTAACCCCATACTTTCTCTTTAACCCAGAAGAAAATTTTAGGGCCCCTCAAACTCCTCACTAACAATTAATGTAACTTTCCCCTGAATTTCTTAGGGTTTTAGTTATGTTTACATTTTGGCCATGCAGCTACTCATCTGAGTGGTTTAAGTTTTTAGAATACTTAATTAAAATTCTTGGCTTTTATATCTCAACAACTGCTGATTACTAAGTGCTATTGGTTAGATACTGTCAAAATTTCCTGTTTAATTCTTACCTGTATGTTTTCATAAAAGATTTTTACCTTGCAAAATTTCCATAAGGAAATTTTATTGGGCCTGAGTACTGCAGGTAGGGAATTTGCCTTGCACCAGGCTGATCTGGATTGGATATCTAGCATCACATATGGTTCCCGACCACTGCCAGAAGTAACCCCTGAGAATCACTGGGTGTGGCCACAAATGCCAAAAAATAACTATTTGGACCTATACTTGCAATCTTATCTTGAAAAAAAAAAAAAATCTTATTATTTCAAAATAAAATAAAGCATGCTGAGACTCAATATTTATGAGAACTGAGCATAATGTCTATTCTAAGAACTATGTATATATATGCATATATTACTAATAAATGCCATATATTACTAATAAATGCTCATATAGTGTTAACAATAATGTATCATGTGCAAATTAGTGTATGAATTAATGTTGTGTGGCTAGAGCTAGGAAGAGGAGCCAACTTTATTACATAATAAATGTTTGTAATTGTTGGAGTATAACATCTTTATATACCGCTACTGTTAGAAGCAACAAAAACCTTTTCATTGATCAAAAATATTATCAGTCACCACAAGACTTAAAATAAACTAAATAATAACACTCCTTAAAGGAAGAAAGTGAAAGTTATAGACAAATAAGGTTTGTATACAGCATAGAACATAATTAAAAAGAAAGTTTAGATCACAGCTTATATGCATTCAGCTGTTGGAAGTCAAATGTGTATATTGGGAATTTCCAAGAATTAACTACTTTTATTTTAGTTAGAAATTAGGATATCCATTGTTGTTGGGGATGTCGACTAATACAGTCTTTTTGGAAAACAATAGGGACATTTCTCCAGAGACTAGAAATTGAGCTCCTATTTGACCCAGCCATACCACTCCTGGGAGTATACCCTGGGAAGCCAAAAATACACAGTAGAAACACCATCCCCATGTTTTGTTCATAGCAGCACTATTCACAATAGCCAGAATTTGGAAACAATCAGAGTGCCTGAGAACTGATGACTGGATAAAGAAACTTTGGTACATCTACACAATGAAATACTAAGCAACTGTTAGGAAAAATGAAGTTATGAAATTTGCCTATAAATGGATGGACATGGAGAGGATCATTTTGAGTGAAATTAGCCAGAAGGAAAAAGATATAAAATGATTGCATTTATTTGCATGACATAAATACATAGATACATATATATTTATATATAGGTACATATTATGATATCAATATCCAAGGTCAAACAAAACATGGAATCAGGTCTTTCAAAAGTGGAATCTACCACAAGCATCTGGGAGTCAAAGGTTGGGTGGGACAGAGAAAGGAGCAGTGTGCTAACAATTGTTGTAAGTGATAATACCAGCCTAGAGCGAGCATTGAATACAGGCAAAAAGATACACATGATAACATCTAAATGTATGTATTGCAATTCACAGTGTGTAAGAGAAGGAAGAGAGAAAGAGAAAGAGAGAGAGAGGGAGAGAGAGAGAGAGAGAGAGAGAGAGAGAGAGAGAGATAAAGGACTCTCCATAGAGGCAGGCTAGGGGAGAGGGGAGGGAATTGGGGACATGGGCGGTGGGAAATGGGCACTGGTGGAGGGATTGGTGCTAAAACAATGTATGACTGAACCCAGACATGAATGTCTTTGTAATTGTATATCTCACAGCAGTATAATAAAATATTAAAAATAAAAAAAAGAAATTAGGATATCTACAAAATTTCTAAGACAAATTTTACCAAACTAAAACTGCTTATTTCTCTTCTTTTTTGGTGCTTTAATTAGATCCATAAGTGAATAAAATAATTAGACAGTTAGTGCTTATAATTTTAGACTGTAAAAATAGCAATTACATATAGAAAAATTTCCATGTTAACATATTTTTCTTTTTTATAAAAATTTACATGTATATAACTATTAGTTATATGATAAGAACAAGAATATATAATGAGGTCCACTGCATCTCCGTGGACCCAAACTGCCCCAGGGAAGAGCTGAAACTCCATCAACGGAACCAAGGCGAACTGCCTTGGTTTCACTGCGGACCCTTGGGCACTGCCCTCCCGGGACCAGCTGAAAATCTCCCCCCCAGGTGTGTGCGTGTCCCCTGCGTCTCCATGGGGACCCAAACTGCCCCAGGGAAGAGCGGGAAACTCCATCAACGGGAACCAAGGTGAACTGCGAAGAAAATGCAAATGGAAATGACATATATTAAAAATGAGGTAAATGAAATGAAAAACACAGTGGAAAGCCATCATAGCAGAATAATAGCCACTGAAGAAAGAATTAGTGATCTCGAAGACGCGTTCCAAAGATTCTCTACACAACACCAGAAGATAGAAAAAAAGACTCACAATTACCGAACAGACAACAAGAGATAATCACGATGAAGCCAGAAGAAACAACATACGGATCATTGGGGTCCCAGAAGGCCAAGAAGAAAACCCTGATGAAGAAGAAACTGTCAAAGCCATCATTGCTGAGAAGTTCCCGGAACTAAAAAACACTTGCCTCAAGATCCAGGAGGCCCGTAGGATACCTGCTAAAAGAAACCCCAACAAGAATACTCCAAGACACATCTTAATTAAAATGACAAAAACTATAGATAGAGATAGAATACTGAAAGCAGCAAGATCAAAGAAGGAAATCACGTACAAAGGAACATCTCTAAGATTTACAGCAGACTTCTCTGATGAAACACTCCGAGCCCGAAAACAATGGTGGGATATTGTGAAAAGACTCAATGAACTGCAGGCCTCACCAAGAATTCTTTACCCGGCCAGACTCACATTCAGATATGAAGGAAAGATACACAACTTCATGGATAAGCAACAACTCAGGAACTTCATGGACTCAAAGCCAACTTTAAAAGAAGGACTGAAGGGTCTACTATAATACGACCAAACCCATAAGCACAACAAGCAAAAACAGAAAGATGGCAAAAAATCCGATGACAATAATCTCTCTCAATGTCAATGGTCTAAATGCACCAATTAAGAGACACAGAGTAACAAAATGGATTAAAAAAATTGAACCCAACATTCTGCTGTCTACAAAAAACACATATGAATAATCAGAACAAACATAGACTCAAAGTCAAGGTTGGAAGACCATTCTCCATGCAAACAACTCCTCCAAAAAGGCTGGTGTGGCCATATTAGTTTCAGATAATATAGACTTCAGGCTGAAAAAGGTTAGAAGGGACAGCGAAGGCCATTTCTTATTACTTAAGGGGTATGTACACCAGGAAGAAATTACACTACTAAACATATATGCATTCAACGAGGGGCCAGCAAAATACATAAAACAACTGCTAAGAGACCTCAAAGAAGACATTGACAGTAGCACAATAATAGTTGGAGACTTCAACACTGCTCTATCAACGATGGATAGATCAACAAGACTGAAACTCACCAAGGAAATATTGGCCCTGAAGGAAGAAATGGAAGAAAGAGAGCTAGTAGATATATACAGGGCTTTTCATGCCAAAAAAGCTGAATACACATTTTTCTCTAGTGCACATGGAACATTCTCCAAGATAGACCACATGCTGAGCCACAAAGCATACCTCAATAAAATAAAAAAGATAGAAATTGTGTCAGCTATCTTTTCGGACCATGATGCACTGAAAATGGAAGTTAACCATACACAGAAACAGGGAGTCAAACCAAACACCTGGAAACTGAACAGCTCACTCCTGAACAACAAATGGGTCATAGAAGAAATCAAACAGGAAATCCAAAGATTTCTGGAAACAAATGAAAATGAAGACACCAACTATAAGAACTTGTGGGACACGGCAAAAGCCGTGTTAAGAGGGAAGTTTATAGCTCTGCAAGCATTCATCAGGAAACAAGAAAGGGCCCACATAAATAACCTGACTACACAGCTGAAGACATTAGAGAAAGACCAACAAAAGGAGCCTAACCCAGGCAGAAAAAAAGAAATAATAAAACTTAGAGAGGAAATCAATGAGTTGGAAACCAAAAAAAACAATCCAAAAAGATTAACAAAACCAAGAGCTCGCTTTTTGAAAAAATAAACAAGATTGACAAACCAATTGGCAAGACTTGTAAGGACAGGGAAAGCGAGAACCCAAATAAACAGAATCAGAAATAAAAACGGTGACATCACAACAGAAACCACAGAAATCCAAAAAGATCACCAGAGATTACTTTGAGAGCCTGTATGCCCTGAAACATGAGAATCTAGAAGAAATGGATCAATTCCTGAAGTCCTATAACCTCCCACGGCTGAAACAAGAAGACCTCCAATATCTGAATAAGCCTATCACCATCGAGGAAATAGAAACAGTAATTAAAAGTCTTCCCAGACACAAAAGCCCAGGTCCAGACGGATTCCTTAGTGAACTCTACCAAACCTTTAAGGAGGACCTACTGCCAGTCCTTTTCAAGCTCTTCCAGAAAATAGAAGAAACAGAAACACTCCCAAACAGCTTCTACGAGGCACATATCACCCTGATACCCAAAGCAAGGAGAGACAACACAAAGAAAGAAAACTACAGACCAATATCTCTGATGAACACGGATGCTAAGATCTACAACAAAATACTAGCCAACAGAATCCAAAGACTCATCAAGAAGATTATACATCATGACCAAGTAGGATTCATCCCGGTATGCAAGGATGGTTCAACATTCGCAAGTCAATCAACATAATACATCATATCAATAAGAGAAAAAATAAAAACCATATGATCCTATCAATAGACGCAGAGAAAGCATTTGACAAGATCCAGCACCCATTCATGATTAAAACCCTCCATAAAATGGGAATTGAAGGGACTTTCCTCAAGATAGTTAGAGCCATCTACCAAAAGCCCACAGCGAGCATCATTCTCAATGGGGAAAAGTTGAAAGCCTTCCCCCTGAGATCAGGGACAAGACAAGGTTGCCCACTCTCACCTCTTTTATACAATATAGTACTGGAAGTACTTGCCATAGCAATCAGAGAAGAAAAAGGACATCAAGGGCATCCAGATAGGCAAGGAAGAAGTCAAGCTATCATTATTTGCAGATGACATGATATTATACCCAGAGAACCCTAAACTCTCTACCAAAAAACTCCTAGAAACAATAGACACATATAGTAGAGTGGCAGGATACAAAATCAACACGCAAAAGTCGGTGGCTTTCCTATATACAAATAAAGAAAGAGAAGAAAGGGGATATTAAGGAAACAATTCCATTCACAATTGTGCCACAGAAAATCAAATACCTAGGAATCAACTTACCCAAGTGTGTAAAGGACCTGTATAAAAGAAAACTACAAGACACTGCTCAAAGAGATAAAAGAGGACACAAGGAAATGGAAACATATTCCCTGCTCATGGATGGGGAGAATCAACTTTGTCAAAATGGTAATACTCCCTAGAGCTCTGTACAGATTCAATGCAATCCCTATAAGGATACCCATGACATTCTTCAAAGAAATTGACTAAACAATCCTGAAATTTATATGGAACGATAAACCCCCCAAGGATAGCTAAAGCAATCCTTGGGAAAAAAGAAGATGGTAGGCATCACCTTACCCAACTTCAAACTGTACTACAAGGCAGTAGTAATTAAAACAGCATGGTATTGGAATAAAAACAGACCTGTGGACCTATGGAATAGAATTGAGTATCCTGACAGCCAACCTCAAAAACATGATCATTTAATCTTTGATAAAGGTGCAACGAGTCTAAAATGGAGTAAGGAAAGCCTCTTCAATAAGTGGTGTTGGGAAAACTGGGCAGCGACATGTAAAAGAATGAATTTGGACCTGTGTCTAACACCATGCACAAAAATCAGATCAAAATGGATTAAAGATCTCAATATCAGACTTGAATCCATAAAGTACATTGAAGAACATATAGGAAAAACCCTCCATGACATTGAAGCTAAAGGCATCTTCAAAGATGAAACATCACTAGCAAAGCAACTAGAAGAAAAGATAAACATATGGGACTACATGAAACTAAAAAAGCTTCTGCACCTCAAAACAAACAGTGACTAAGATACAAAAGCAGTCCACAGAATGGGAAAGAATATTCACCCAATACCCATCTGATAAGGGGTTAATATCCAGGATATATCAGGCACTGGTAGAACTTTACAAGAAGAAAACAAACAACCCCATCAAAAAATGGGGGAGAAGAAATGAACAGAAACTTCAGCAAGGAAGAAATTCGAATGGAAAAAAAACATATGAAAAAATGCTCATCATCACTAATCATCAGAGAGATGCAAATCAAAACAACAATGAGATACCACTTTACACCACAGAGACTGGCACATATTCAAAAGAACAAGAACAACAAGTGCTGGCGTGGGTGTGGGGAAAAGGGGACACTCATCCATTGTTGGTGGGAATGCAGGCTGGTACAGCCTTTCTGGAAAACAATATGGACTTTCCTCCAAAGACTAGAAATTGAACTCCCATTTGACCCAGCCATACCACTCCTGGGAATCTACTCTGGGAAGCCAAAAATATGCAGCGGAAACACCATCCCTACTTTTATGTTCATAGCAGCATTATTCACAATAGCCAGAATCTGGAAGCAACCAGAGTGCCCGAAAATCGATGACTGGATAAAGAAGCTTTGGTACATCTACACAATGGAATACTATGCAGCTGTTAGGAAAAATGAAGTTATAAAATTTGCCTACAAATGGATGGACATGGAGAAGATTATGTTGAGCGAAATTATCCAGAAGGAGAGAGACAGATACAGAATGACTGCATTTATCTGCATAACATAAATATATAGGTACATAATATGATACCAATATCCAAGATCAAGTGAAACATATATCAGGAGGTCCTGTCAAAGGTGGAAATTATCACAAACATGTGGGATTCAGAGGCTAGGTAAGACAGAAATGGAACAGTGTGCTAACAATTGTTGAGGGTACTAATACCAACCTAGAACTGAACATTAAATAGAGGCAAAAAGATACACATGACAACCCTTTTATGTATGTTCTGTAATCCATAGTCTGGAGGGGAAGGAAAAGAGAAAGAGAGAGAAATGGAAAGAAATCCAGAACCTGCCATGGAGCAGGGCTGGGGGAGGGGGAGGGAACCGGGGACATTGGTGGTGGGAGATGGGCACTGGTGCTGGGATGGGTGCTGCAAACAATTCAGTATGATTTGTTGGCAAAGTGCTACACCGTTTCAATGAAACAATGTATGTTTAAACTGAACTAAAATAAATGCATGTTTAATCACTTAAAAAAAAGATAGAGAAGGGAACTGAGTGCTGATAATATTGAAAATGATGATACCATCGGAGAACTGATCATTGAATACTGGCAAAAAGATACACTCTAAATGTATGCATTAGAATCCAGGACTGGCTAAAGAAACTGTGGTACATTTACACGATGGAATATTATGCAGCTGTCAGAAAAGATGAAATTATGAAATTTACCTGCAAATGGATGGACCTGGAGACTATCATGCTGAGTGAAATTAGTCAGAAGGAAAAGGACAGATATAAAATGACTGCATTCATTAATGGGATATAAATATATACCAGTGTTTAACTAAGTGTGGGAAATGGTAATGTCAGACTAGAACTCACCATTGAATATATATACAAAGAGACTTAAATGATAAACCCTAAATATCTCCAGGGCAAGCTGCAATGTATAAAAGAAGAGGGACAGAGATGCAGAGACAGAGACAGAGAGAGAGAGACAGAGAGAGAAAGAGAGGAAAATGGGGTACCTACTGCTGAGGCAACCTGGAGGTGGGCGTGGGTACATTGGTGGTGGGAATGGGGCACTGGTGGAGGGATGGGTGCTGGAATACTGTATTACCAAGAACTAATTATGAACACCTTTGTAATTGTATGTCTCACAGTGGTATAATAAAATTTAAAAAAGCAAAAAAAAAAGAATATATAATGAATGACTTGTGATAATTCTTTGCAGGAAGTTTTAATTACAGTACACTGACACATTTGAAAAATATTACCTTTTAAGTTTGGTTCTCCTTTCCCAGAAACTCCCTGACCATATTTTATTTATTAACACAAAGAGCATCTATTGAATGTCTATGGTCAGATATCATAATCACAAGTAAACCCAGTCTTTGACATTATGGAATAAAATTCTATTGAACAATCAGATATTAATGATCACTAATCAAGATAATCTTTCTGAAAATGAACTCAGTTACTGCTTATTAATGAATTTGGATTCTAGAATGAAGACAGAGGCAAAAGACATTGACAAAGAGGAAGAAACATATGGAAGTTTATTTTATTTTATTTTTTGCTTTTTTGGGTCACTCCCGGCGATGCTCAGGGTTTACTCCTGGCTCTGCACTCAGGAATTACTCCTGGCGGTTCTCGGGGACCATATGGGATGCCTGGGATCAAACCCAGGTTTGCACAGGCTGGCGCGTGCAAGGCAAATGCCCCTACCGGCTGGGTTATCGCTCGGCCCAACACAGGGAAGTTTAGTATAGAGGAAGAGTATTTCATGAGAAATACTTTTTTTCATGAGAAATAATTCATAAGAATTATTTCTCATGAAATACCTCATGAGAAATAATTCATTTAACCCAATACATTTTTTTGCCAAGTGTTAATTATAGTTCACTGTATCACTGTATCACTGTCTTCCCGTTTATCATCGATTTGCTCCAGCGTGCACCAGTAACATCTCCATATGTCCTGTCTCATGCAAATAGAGCCCAAGGGCACCTGCTTGCTCCAGGAACATAAAGAGCCTCAAACCATTCCATCAGGTCATGGGAATGAGGTCTATAATTGTTACTGGTATTTGGCATATCAAATATGACTCAGGTAGCTTGCCAGGCTCTGCCGTGCAGGTAGCATACTCTTCGGTCCGAACTTAGACCATACAAAAGAGCCTAAGTCTCCCATCAAAGAGAGAGGATCTCCCCGAGAAGAGTCCTACCCAAAAGAAGAAGAATTACCTAACAATTACCTAATTATAGTTAGGTAAAAAAATCTATATTGGAAAGAATGCCTTGTCATGGGAAAGGTGAAAGATAGTGAACAAAAAATTAAGTATGCTATGGCATTTATCTTTCATATATTAGATCTTGGAAATAATCTTCAGTTAGAATGAAATTCAGTAGCATATATTTGACTCAAACTAAAAAAAAATCTAATACTCATGTTATAGAATTAATGAGAAGATGGGAAGGACTCCAAACTGGTACCTTTTTTGTCAGTACTCATCTATGTAAGTTTCATTTCATTTTAAGTAACAAGATAAAAACCATCAGCAGATGGGTCAGGGCTGTAGCTCAGGGGTAGAGCACAGACTTGCTTGTGTGAATACCTAGTTTGATTCCCCAACACCCCTATCAGCAGTAACAGCTACAGAAAACATCAGCAGACAAATGTGGACGTAGTAGAGCTGGTTGTGTGATTGCTTTTGTACTGTGAGAGGTGAACAGATAAATGCTAGAAAAGTCTTTATTTTTTTTGCTGTTTTATTTGCCTTTTGGGTCACACCCAGCCATGTGCAGGGGTTACTCCTGGATCTGCACTCAATAATTAATTCTAGCAGTGCTTGGGTGACCATATGGGATGCTGGGAATCAAACCTGGGATGGTCATATGCAAGGCAAACACCTTACCTGCTGTATTATTACTCCAGTTCCTTGAAGAGTGTTTCTCTTTTTCTTTTTTTTTTTTTTTGCTTTTTGAGTCACACCTGGCAATGCTCAGGGGTTACTCCTGGCTCTGCACTCAGGACTTACTCCTGGCGGTGCTCGGGGACCATATGGGATGCTGGGGATCGAACCCGGCGGGCATGGGCCGGGCACCGTGCAAGGCAAACACTCTACCTGCTGGACTATCGCTCCAGCCCCCTTGAAGAGTGTTTCTTAAACTTTAACATTTAATTAAAGATCTAGAGAATTTGTTAAAGCAGATTTTTTTTTCTTTTTTGGGTCATAACATAGCCATGCTCACGGATACTTCTGGCTCTGCACTCAGGAATTACTCCCTGGCGGTGCTCGGGGATCATATGGGATACTGGGGATCTAACCCAGATTGGCCACCTGAAATGCAAATACCCTACTTGCTGGACTGTTGCTACAGCCCCTTAAAGCAGATTCTGAGCTGTGCCTCCAAACTTTCCAACTTACAAGAATGGGGTAGAATCTTAGTATTTGTGTTTCTGACATGCTCCCAGGAACCATATTTTGAAAACCGCTTTGCTTTAAGTGATACTTAGGTATGAACTCCTGATATACTTTGATATTTCCCAATAAACTAACCAAGTAGTGCTTTTGAAACTGAGTTCCTGTACTTTATTTCCTTACTAGAGCTGAGTTTTAACTGATGGCATTATAAAACACTAAGCTAAAGCTCATAAATAAATTAGCATGCATACTGGCCTGTGCCCAGCCACTCATGAGGCTCCCGGAGGGATGGTGGGTTCTAGCACTGGCCCACCACCTCCGCAGAGCCTCTCAACAAGCCAGATGACCCCCCCACTCCATGAGGGCCACTGTCGGGAACGCCGACGGGGTCCCCGACAGTGTCAGGACAGAGGTTGTCTTCTACCTCCGAGGATGCCGGGAGAACAGATGAAAACTCACGAGTCCGGTGCAGTTCCAAAAATGGCTTTTAATAGTACAAAAGCTCTTCCACAGCACTCCAATATAATGAACAAACTTTAGCTCTGGTCCAAGCTTAGACCATACAAAAGAGCCTAAGTCTCCCACCAAAGAGAGAGAGGATCTCACCGGAGCTGAGTCCTACCCAGAAGAAGGAGCAAAAGGCCAAAGAGCAAAAAGCCAAAAGCCAAAAGCCAAAGGTCGCAGGAGCCAAAAGCTGAAGGCTGAGGAACCAAAAGGCAAAAGGTGAAGGGGCCTCAAGTCAGCCCCTTATATACACCAAAGTAATCCAATCGGGAGGTTGTCATGCCAACAAAGAACCCTAAACAGAGTGTAGTGCCACACCCTATTGCAGGTATAAACAAAGGTTACACCAAGGACTAATCCCGAGATTACCTCTTATGTAAAACACTGGAGAGAGAGGGGGCTGATATAAAGTAATACATCTTAACTTCATGAGCTTCATGTAATCTAGATGGTACCCACAAGGTCCTTATTATTATCTGCACCAGGGTGATTCTGAGTATCTTGTTCTCATGTACTGAAAGGGTCATACTCGCCTGCTTAGAGCAAACTAGTATGATCCTTCCTATAGTCTTCCTTTAGTCTCAGCGTAGCCAGGGTGGTAGTCTCCTGGTAAATTCTAACTGTCCCACGTTGGGTGCAGTGGGTATAAAGAGGAGCTGTGCCCAATCTAGAAAACATAGAAGTCTTAGTAGATGTATAAGTCAGAAGTTATTCAATCAAGGTGACTTCTGTAACTGCCACACCCTCTAGAAGTGTTTACATAGATGAGAGATCTCATTAGAATGAACCTTGGCTTAAATAAGTTTAAGATGGGAGTGAGCAAAACAACAAAACTCCCAGATTAGCTAAACATGTCCTCCAACAGGCCACCATTTTCCACATATGGACTTCCCTCTCTTCAGAACTCCACCCAGCAGAAGAGCCTATCACAGCCCAGCTCACGCGGCCACTTGTGGCCATGTGGTTCATCAATAAATGCTGGATTTAGAGGTGACTACAAGAGTATGCCACCCGCACGGGAAGAGCCTGGCAAGCTACCCGAGTCATATTTGATATGCCAAATACCAGTAACAATTATAGACCTCATTCCCATGACCTGATGGAATGGTTTAAGGCTCTTTATGTTCCTGGAACAAGCAGATGCCCTTGGGCTCTAATAGCATAAGACAGGACATATGGAGATGTTACTGGTGCATGCTGGAGCAAATCGATGATAAACGGGAAGACAGTGATACAGTGATACAGTGAACTATAATTAACACTTGGCAAAAAAAAGTATTGCGTTAAATGAATTATTTCTCATGAGTAGGATCAGGTTGCCAATAGCCCAGCGGGTAGGGTGTTTGCCTTGCGACCGGCCCATGCCGGCCCAGGTTTGATCCCCGGCATAACATATGGCCCCCAAAGCACTGCCAGGAGTAATTCCTGAGTGCAGAGCCAGAAGAAATACTTGAGCATTGCCGGGTGTGACCCAAAAAGCAAAAAAAAAAAAAAAGTTTAGCAACTCCATGTTACCCAGAATGTGTTGCCTGCAGAAAGGACCATTTTTACTTGGTGGTGAAAGTTAGTTTTCCATTCCATTTGTTTGAACAAAAACTGATGTCTTCATTTTCTATATTCTATTCTTCTACATGATTCAAAAACTTGGATGAATTAAAACACACTATTGGGGGTCTGAGAGCTAGTACAGGGGTTAAAGCACTTAACTTGCAGAGGAACACCTGGGTTCAATCCCAAGCTCTTGATATGGTTTCCTGAGTCCATACAAGCAGTGATCTCTTAGCATAAAGCCAGGAGTAAATAAGTACTCCAATATGTATCTCCCAAGAAAAGTAATAATAATGATAATAATGATAATAATAATAATAATAATAATATCAATAAAAAATTACTTTAAAAAATCCTATTGAAACGTTCTGGGTCTACAGAGTTCAAACAATACCTTGAAGGAATTGCTAATTTACTCTATCAGTATTCAGGGTCCATGGCAAAGATGGATCAAGAAAGTTCTTAGTTAAGGGCCTAGAATAATAAATTTGAATAGGAGATTGCTACTAAAAATACTCATGAGAACATGCTCTCAGGACTTATAATTCAAAATATCAGGAAAGCCTGTGTAAATCATGTCTTTCTAGAATGTCTTGGATACTTTGAGAAAGTAATAACCATAGAAGAAAATAACTGTTCATAACTTTTATATCAGCTGCCATTTATTTTTATTTTTGGGTCACTCCTGGCGATGCTCAGGGGTTACTCCCAGCTCTTTGCAACCTGGATTAACCGCATGCAAGGCAAATGCCCTACCCACTGTGCTATGACTCTGGCCCCACAGCTACCATTTGATATATCAGCTGGTAGTAGAAATAACTATAAAAGTGGACATACCTAACCATATTAGATCATAAGTTATTGACTTGTATTCTATGTTCATTGGAAAAATCTGAAACAAACTATTACTAAAGTTAAGGAAGGACAACAGTAACCCTTAATAGTCAGAGACCATTATCTGCTGTAGGACAAGGTTGATCATAGGCATTGCCAGGAACTAATATTTTTGACAATAATGACAATAACAAAATCCTATGAAACAAAGGCCCATAGGTAGAGTTTAATTGACTGCAGCAAAATGTAGAGTACAGCTACCAAGACTGTTTTGTAAATGTCAGGATTGTAGTGGCAGTGGGGAATGTTGGTACAATGACTGTTTTAAAATATGGGAATAACTATCACTTCACTTCACTTGTATCACTTGTCTTCCTGCTGTTCATCGATTTTTCTCAAGCAGGCCTAGTAACATCTCCATATGTCCTGTCTCATGCTAGTGTAGCCAAAGGGCAGCTGCTCCCTCCAGGAACATGAAAAGCCTCAAAAAATTCATTCAGATCCTGGGAATGAGGTCTATAATTGTTACTGGTTTTTGGCATATCAAATATAACATGGGTAGCTTACCAGGCTAACACTATAATAATATAATGTTCCTAAGATGAACAATATAATACTTGTAGGAGCAAGAAGTTGTATCAGCTATACTCAAATGATGTAATCAAAATATCTAGAAAGGATGAATGATCAAGAGGCAGGTGAGTTAATAAGAAGCATGATTTCTTGGTTAGTTTTTTAATATGAATTAGTTTTCTGATTTTTTGGATTTTGGTTATGCTCAGGGCTTGCTTCTCCTGGGTCTGCACTCAGGCTTCATTCCTGGATGTGTTCAGCCACCACATGTAATACTTGGGATAGTACCAAGGTTGATTAAATGCAAATAAAGCACATTAAGCCTTTGTACCATCTCTCTGGTCCTAATATTGGATATTAATATTTTATAGAAATAAAAGCTGTGCAGAGAAGGATGATGATGACAATGCTATTTGGAAATGATAACTCTGGGCAAGAATTGAGTGCTGAAAGGGTGTAGTGATATGCATGATACCCTTTTCAGTAACAATAGTTGCAGTCACATTGCTTTTAAGGAAAAAAGAGGGGATAAAAGAGGGAGAAGAAAAATAGAGGCAGGGTGGAAGCGGAGGGGCAGGAGGGAAATGAGGAACATTGGTGGTGGGAAATGTAAACTGGCGAGGGAGGGGTGTTGGAACTTTGCATTTCCTGTTGGAAATTTCATAGCACTGTAGGCATGTGCTATGTGTACAATGTTAGCATAACATTGTAGACATCACCGTGTGTCATCCCTAATGCTGCTATTATTATCTCACACACATAAACCACAACTGAAGTGCATGACTCACTGGCGAAGCTTGTGATATCGAGATACCACCACCACAACTACAAAGGGAAGGAAAAGGTGGGAAAAAGAGAGTAAAAAGGAGCATAAAAATAACATTTTAAAAAAATAATGCTCTGATTGTATGAAATCTGGGCTCTATGTTTGGGATTATAGTCTTGTTAAAGGATAAAAAAATGGAATTAACACCAAGGAACAAGGTGATGCCATGTCTGTCGTAGCCAGCAGTGTGTACATTTTTAATTTTCTTCTTTCATTTGTATTTGTTTTCTAAAGTTTTTAGAGAATAAAGTGATTCTTTTGTAAGAATAAGGGTTCAAAACTACATAAAAGGGAGATGGAGAGCTAGTAAAGGAGCTGAGCCTGATTTGAATCCCTGAAACTATACATGCCCCTATGCACTCCTGATTACAGAGCCAAGAATACCCTGAGTATAACCAAACTCTCAATTGGTGTAAAATAATGATTATGGATGAGCCAACTCTAAAATTAAATGAACTAATAAAATGTTTTAATAGTTGTTTGACAAACTAGCATTGAATAATATTGTTGCAGGTGGACCCCACGGGTGACTTATGTGAGGCCGGAAGGGGAGAGAGATGGTCGCTTTCTACCCAGCCGCCTCTGCCACCCGGGATCCGCTGGGCATGCTTAGGACTGATAAAGTCTGCGATAAGCCCCTGCACGGCGTGGGCCTGAGCCCCACCAACCCCATGAGGTGGCCGTCAAGCCACACCTGATGCCCGCTTGATCTCTAGGCATGGGAATTGATCCCCACCACCCGAGGTTTCTCTGGGAACCACGGACTCAGGCTGGAACGAGGAATTGCTCTTTGCAGGAAAGGAAAGTCAGTCCTAGGCCTTACCCAGGGCTACCTTAGGGTTCTTGTCTTCCTCACAGAATAAGAATTTTCAGGAGTCCACGAGCAGTGAAGTAAAATAGGTTTTATTGAGGAGGTTTTAGGAGAGGGGGAGGGGAGAGAAAGAGAGAGAGAGAGAGTACACATCTCAAGAGGGGGAGAAGCAGGCAACACACGTGCTTAGGCACCACATGTGCCCACACATGGGCTCAGGCAGCATGTGTGTCCATGCAGCATGTGCTGCAGCAACAACACATGTGCCCAGGCAGCATGTGCGAGCTGTCCTTTTGGTTAGGACGGCTTTTATAGATTTCTCCCCAAGTTACTCCCATATGGGGCTTTAACCTTGGTTGCTAGGGCTGTTGCCAAGGGGAGTAGATTTTGGGAGTGGTCTTCTTTGACTGGAATGCTTTGGAGTTTTCTGTGAGCTGGGTCCTGGGCGGGAAGGCTGATTTATCTTTCTTAGGAGAATTAATTATCTAAAGCTTTTAAAAGGGTCAGTGGCCTATGGGCTTCACACATTCCCTTTTGGTCTTCCCTCCCCCAAGGGTCTATTGTTGATAGTGGTCTTGTCAAGTTTGGTTTCGGGTTTTCAATCAGGTGTGGCTCTTGATTTCTTCTTCAGGAATTTTATTGCCATGTAGCGCCCCCCCGTCTGCCTGCCTATGAAGGAAGGCAGAAATTCCCCTTTCCCAACCAGGGCAGGCCTACTCATGGAAAGTTACCAATTTAGGGCCTGAGTGTCCTTTTCATCTTGAAGTAACCTTTTTGTTATCTACAAAAGCCCAGAAAAAATTCCTGTTAGAGGTTATGAGACCCCCGCCCAGAATCTACTATCTGGCCAGAATTGCCTGGATTGCATTCCTGCACGTACGCATAGCCATTGCTGACCCATGATCCCACTTGTGTATCTAGCCGCACCAAATATAGAAAGAAGTACTAAGAATGATCTGATTGGTGGGAGATGGTTATTTGGTACAAAGTGATTGGATGCCTGCGCGCAGACCTTGATATAATATTTTAAATCTATTGGATGTTTATGCGTGGGCTTTTCTGTAGCTGCGGAACTATCTCTTAAAAGATCCTCCCTGGAAGGGCTCAGGGCTCTTAGCCACTGACTGCTTGGGGTCATGCTATGGGCCCGAGTATACTCGCTTATTAATAAAACCCTTGCTTTTGCATAGGACCCGGTCTCTCAAGAGTTTTCCTTTGATAGGTGCGGCATTCCGAGGCTCCCAGTCAGTCACCCCATTGGGTGGCCAACTCTTTCACCTACAACAATATTAAAACAAATAATATTGTTTATTATGATATTCAAAAAATGATTATAGAATTACGCCCTTTTGTAAACCGAGAGGGAGAGAGTGGAGATAGGAGAGAGAGAGAGAAGAGAGAGAAGGAGAGGAGAATGAGAAAGAGCGAGAGAGATGTTGGCAGAAGGTAGATCTAAGGATATGCAAAGGAAGGTCTGATGGATACTGCCTGTTAACAGATATGCGGGGTATTCTGGCAGATTGTCTCCCAATAGAGTTAGTATGTAGAATTCCCTTGACTGTTAATCAAGCTGCAGTTACAGACGAGGCTATTCTAGGTCATTTCTCTGCACATTTCCTTGTTGGCTATAACTAGCCCAAGATGGAGTCTAATGGATTATGCTTAAAGTTAGGCAGAAAACAGGTTTTTCTTGTTCTTCTGTCTGACATGTCCTTGCCATCTTGGGCTAGTCCAGAAGGCTGCATTAGCAACTGTAATGCATTCTTTTGTTCATCTCATCTTACCTAGATAGCACCCCTGCAGGTTTTTGGTTCCTGATTGTCTCTTTCCTATTATTCCTAAATCCTATGCAATGAATGTGAACTGTCTTTGTAATGTAAACCTGCAAACTTTAAGCTGAATTGCCCTCTGGGACAGGGCATAAGAGAGATGGGGTCCTTGTGGAGGTTGTCAGTCAGCTCAAGTGAGTGAGCTCCAGGTCAGTCAGCTCAAGTAAGTCAGCTCAGGTCAGTGAGCTCAGGTCAGTCAGCTAAAGTCAGTCAGCTGCGGTTAGTCAGCTGCCAAGATGAGAGCTGCTGCCCCTCCGGCTGGTGATCATTAAAAAATATTAAAGGATATACTACGTCGTGTTCCTGGAGTCTCATCTCTGCGCCTCCAACCCAACTGGACATTCCTGCTTCAAAGAGAGGAGAAAGAGAAAAAGAAGAGAGGAAAGAGGGAGAAAGAGAGGGATAGAGAGGGAGAAACAGCTAGGGAGAGGGATGGAGAGACGAGAAAGAGAGAGAGAGGGAAAGAGAGAGAGAAACTAAGAAGAGTTAGATCCAATTAAATTGTTGTCATCAGTTACATATGTAGGCTAGACCAGTTCTCTCTATGGAGGATTTATTATATAAACTTCTGACGTTTTATTATTTTATTCCATATTGTATGTAAAGGAGGGCTGTGGGCAAGTGTGTGTTTCACTTTAGAACAGTTAATAATTAGGGTTAGCCTTTAATACAGTGTTTAGATTGATAACTATTGGCCCAGTTTCTGGCTGCTTTTTGATATACTATTATGTAGTCTAGTGACTGTCAATTTGTCTTCCTTTTTTCAAACATGTACCTCATTTTATGCATGGTCATACAGAAACTCTCAATTTAGTTCAAAAGCAAAATAATGAGTGAGCAAGAAAAAAATGTCTATGTGAAAATGAGGAATCCAATCATCTGTAAAGTTCTAGACCAGGTTTATAACTCAAAGAGTTTTGGCTACCATGATAGCAAATCAATTTTCTGAATTACATTTGTTTTGTTTTGTTTTTTTTTGTATAGAAGCCAAATCCTAATCTCAAACAAAAATTAGAGTCTAAATATTCTATAAAGTAAGTTATTTTTGCATGTTTATTGGATAATATTGCAATGAGGAAATAGAGACAGACAATATAGTTTTCCAATATATATGCCAATAAATAATAGACACAGTCTTAAAAATCTAATTTTGTCTGTGGATTTGTGAATACAAACATCAATGATAATCAGCTCACTCTTTATTTTTAATAATACATACATAATTATGAAAGGTCATTCCTCATATTGAATTCTCGACCTAGGTACACATCAGGAACTAGTCCATTTCTCATGAACATTGTCTTCTTGAAATTCAGTTGCAGTCTGACCTTTCCTCACTCATGTTTGATGTCAATCAGCATTCGTGCCACTTGACTGATATTTGGTGTTATTAGAATGATGTAATCAACAAAGTGGAGGTGGTGTAGTTGCTGGCTTCACTCCCATTCCTTCCCATTCCGGTCATCACATGACATTTTCAAGGGTGGCACTGAAGAGTTTCTGTGAGATGGTATCTCCCTGTTAAATTCCTCTCTTTACGTTGATGATCACTTCCTTGTAGAATGGTGAGATACTGGTAGTGAATCTATAATACAGCTCATGGAGGATCTTGATGTACTGAGTTTGAATGCCCTGTTCAAACAAGGGCTTCGATGACCTCTTCAGTCTCAACAGAATCAAAGACTTTCTTTAAATCAATAAACATTAGATAGAGTGGCATCTTGAATTCCCTACAAACCTCAATGTGTTTGGTTACCATGTGGATATGGCTGATTGTGCTGAATCCTTTTGGAACTCGCTTGCTTGCTTGGTTGTCCTTCATCTAGTGTTCTACTGATTCTATTCAGGATGACTCGAGTGAATAACTTGTAGATGACGGCTAACAGGCAGATGGGGCAATAGTTGACAATGTCATGAATGTCACCCTTCTTGTACAACAGAACGGTCCTGCTGACTTTCCATTGGGATGGAACCTTGCATTCAGATAGGTAGCATGTGAAGAGCCAAGCCAGTGTTTTGATGAGTACTGGAGGCAGATTCTTCAGGTGTTCAGGTCTGACCTTGACTGGACCGGGTACTGTATGCTTTTTTTTAATTGATGAAATAGCATGTTAGATTTTGGAAGGGAGAACATAGGGAATGACATATTCATACTCGGAATTTGGTATGTGGGCAGGTGGAGGTGACTATCAAAGAGATCCGAGTAGAAGTCATGGATAATTTTCTCCATTGCCCTTCTGGAAGATGCAATAGATCCATCAGGACATCGGAGGGCAGTCATCTTGGTATTCTTGGTCATCTATTGTTGGCTAAGGACAGGTGGACTTTGCAAAAAAAATTCAACATGACAAACGACCTAGCACCTGAATTACTCAGGAGAAAAAGAGCAGCATGGAACGCCTTCAAGAGCATCAAGGAAGTGGTAAAGCAGACAAAGAATCTCTAGCTCCGGGCAAAACTTTTCGACCCACCATTCTCCCTCCACAAACATATGCCTCAGAGACCTGGTCCCTATGAAAACAGAATGAGAAGGCTATTCGGGTAGCCTAAAGAGGAATCGAAAGAGTCATGCTTTAAGTATCATGCTTCAATCAAGTGAGAGAAGGGATCTGGAGTTCTGAACTCCATCGATGATTAAGAATCAGGGATGTTGTCTTGTTTGCCAAAATAAGGAAAATCAGTTGGTTCAGACACGAAATGCAATTTAGGGATGACTGCTGGACTAGAGCTGTTATGGACTGGATTCCGCAGATGTCAAAAGAATGTGTGGCCACCCACCTATGAGATGGTCAGATTTCTTTGGTTTTTATTTTATTTTCTTTCCTTCTTTTTTTTCTTTTCTCTTTTTTTTCTGTTCTCTTCTTTTATTTTTGCTTTTTTGGGTCACACCCAGCAATGTTCAGGGGTTACTCCTGGTTCTGCACTTAGGAATTACTCCTGGCGGTGCTTGGGAGATCATATGGGATATAAAGGATAGAACCCGGGTCCAGCCGCATTCGCAGCAAACACCTTACCCTCTGTACCATTACTCCAGTCCCAAGATGGTCAGACTTCGTCAAAAACCTGAATGAACATTTTGAGGTTCTTTGTGTTCCTAGAGCGAGCAGATGCTATTGGGCTAAACTGCACATGACAGGGATGAACGGAGATGTTACAGAAGCCCACTCAAGCAAATTGATGAATAATGTGAAGATAAGTAATAAGTGAGTTATGAAATGTCACTATTTTTAAATATATAAATATGGAAACATGCATATATATACATACATGTGTTTTAAAGAATTGCATTAATGTGGTATATCATATAAACATATGCAAATATATTCTTTTATGTGTCAGAAAAAATCAACATAAGAAGAATTTTGTTTTCATATAAAATAAGTCCAGAGGGCTGCAACAATAATACAATAGATGTGGTGCTTGACTTGTACATGACCACCCCATGTACGTAAAATGGTCCTCAGAGCCCTGTCAGGAGTTATCCTTTAGCACAGATATATGGATAAATGGCTATACCAGTATAATGCATATCATATCACCAGGATAATGAAAGTCCTAATAATTGCTAACCTACTACTTATTATTTTTCACTTTTTATCCCAAGTAAGCCCTGGATACCACTAGTTTTGGTGCAAAAACAACCAAACAAATGAAAAATAGACTAAGCCCAGAGGGGCAGGACAAATAGTACAGGAAGTTAAATGCCTCCCTTGGACTCTGCTCATCCCAGCTTAATTCTGGCTATATATGGTCCCCTAGCACCAGCAGTGACTTAAACACAGAGCCAGTACTGGGCCCTCCATAAACAGGTGATCCAAACATATGCCCTCCCCAAAAAAATGCATAATAAATTTTTTTAAAAATCCAGAGACATACGTTAAAGCTTTTATAAATAAAAGCTGCAGTCATCAGAGTCTTAACTTCTTTTGCCTATCTGCTCATCGATTCCAGAAACAATACTCAAATGTAGGAATAGGTCATCTTTCATGGAGCTGCTGGATAGCTATCTTTTTCTTCCTTACTTAAGGCAACTTGGAAAACAAAAGTAAAGAAAACAGTAATATTGTTAGATGAAGCAATTTTATAAAAACAATGTTCCTTAAAATTTCATGCAGCTATTTATTCCTATCTCAGTGGCTAGAATTTATCTCATGTCAACAGTACAGGCATGAGAGAATGATAAATTTATTAAGAAGATGCAGCATGAGTCAAATAAAAACACATTTTCTTACTAAAGAAAAATTGAGCATGAATTTTAGTGGTAAATGCTAACTTTTTTTACCATTCATCCACACATTTTATCTACAAACAGCAAGAAATATAAATGAAAGAAGCTAACAGCAAAGGCTCTGTTATCAGATGCATTATTAAATGAAATACGGTAACCTGACATTCATTTAGTTCAGTGTTGAAACTAAACAGTTTTCCATATGATACTATTTCCAGACTTCACCTACAGACAACAAAAGGGAAGCTGCATCTTCTCAGCCATTGTTGCCTCACTTCTTATTGTCCAGAATTACAAAGTTTCAGTGGTTGCTGCTTAGACTTTATGTTTCCAGGTCCATTGAATCTGTGTTTTGGATATATAGCTATACCGCCACTCATGTATAGTGAAAGCACTGATACCTGTTAACCTATTACTTCTTCCTTTTCATTTTTAAAAACCTCTTCTCACATTTTATTCTATGTTTTTTGAATCACCATGAGCCAGAGCATTACAAAGCTGTTCATGATTGGATTTCAGTCATCCAGTGTTCCATCACGCATCCTTCAATTGTGCACTTTTCCCAACACCAGTGTCAACAGTTTGACCACAACTATCCCTGCCCCAACCTGTCTCTATGGCAGGCCCTTCTCTCTCTCTCTCTCTCTCTCTCTCTCTTCTCTCTCTCTCTCTCTCTCTCTCTCTCTCTCTCTCTCTCTCCTCTGCTCATTGTGGCTTGCAATACAGATACTCCAGAGTTACCATATACATATCTCTTGACTTACTTTCAACACTCAGTTATAGTCCAGCAGCACACAGTATTTATCCAGATGGTTAGAAATTACCACTCCGGATAGAACCTATTACTTCTTGTCTCTTCATTCCCCTCCTACATTTATTTCCTTCTTTATCTGTGATTTCTCTAAACACCTTTGGTCAAGGATGATCTTAGCATTCCCCTTTTACTACATTATATTTCCTCATCCAGTATTCTGTATTCCACAGATAAGTGAGATCATTCTGTGTTTGTCTTTCTTCTGATTTACTTCACTAAAATAAACATAATGTTCTTGGTTGTGTGTGTGTGTGTGTGTGTGTGTGTGTGTGTGGAAGGCTAGATCCAGCAGTGTTCAGAGTTTATTCCTGGCTCTGCACTCAGGAGTTACTACTGGTGGGCTCAGGGGACTATATAGGGTGCCAGGGATGAAATCTGGCTTGAGGATAGACACTATGATCACTTGATCACTTGAATCCCGTTACTCATCGATTTGCTCGAGCGGGCACCAGTAACATTTCCATTGGACCCTATCACGTGCCAATGTAGCCCAATGGCATCTGGTTGATTCAGGAATATGAAGAGCCTCAAACCATTCCTTCAGGGTCTTAACAAGGAAGTCTGACCATCTTGTAGGTGGGCGGCCACGTGATCTTTTGACATCCCGTGGGATCCAGTCGGTAACGGCTCTAGTCCAGTGGTTGTCTCCAAATCGCATTACATGTCCAGCCCATCTGATTTTCGATGCCTTGGCAAACGAGACAGCGTCCCTGATTCTGGAATAGCGACGGAGGTCAGAACTCCGGATTCCTTCTCTCACTTGAGTGAGACGTGATATTCCAAGCATAGCTCTTTCGATGCCTCTCTGGGAGACCCGAATAGCATTCTCATCCTGCTTTCGTAGGGCCCAGGTCTCTGAGGCGTATGTTAATGCAGGGAGAACGGTGGAGTCAAAGAGATGTGCCGGAGCCGGAGGTTCTTTGTCCTTTTAGCTATTTCTTCGATGCCTTTGAAGGCATTCCATGCCGCTCTCTTCCTCCCTGCGCAGCTCAGGTTTTAGGTCATTCATCATGTTGACTTCTCGACCTAGGTACACATAACTGCTGCATTCAGAGATGTTTGTTCCATTGAGAGAGAATGGGGCCTCTGGAACTAGTTCATTTCTCATGAACATAGTTTTCTTCAGATTCAGCTGTAGACCTACCTTTCCACATTCTCGGTCAAAGTCAGCCAGCATTTGTGCCGCTTGGCTAATGTTTGGTGTTATTAGAACGATGTCATCAGCGAAGCGGAGGTGGTGTAGTTGCCGACCATCTATCTTCACTCCCATGCAGCAGAAGCCGGGAAAAGTATTCCGCACTGCCCGCCTGTCCTTCGCCAACTATAAGACCAAGATGACTGCCCTCCGACGCCTGATGGATCTATCATATCTTCCAGAAAGGCAATGGAGAAGATTATCCAGGACTTCTACTCAAATCTTTTTGATAGCCACATCCACCTGCCCACATACCAAATTCCACAGGATGGATACGTCATTCCCAACGTTCTCCCTTCTGAAATAAGACATGCCATCTCATCGGTAAAGAAGGGAACAGCACCAGGCCCAGACAAAGTCAGACCCGAACATCTGAAGAATCTGCCATCGGTGCTCATCAATACACTAGCTCGGCTCTTCACACGCTACCTGTCCGAATGCAAGGTGCCCTCCCAATGGAAAACCAGCAGGACAGTTCTACTGTTCAAGAAGGGAGACATTCATGACATCGGCAACTATCGCCCCATCTGCCTGTTGTCTGTCATCTACAAGCTGTTTACACGAGTCATCCTGAACAGGATTAGCAGAACACTAGATGAAGGTCAACCATGCGAGCAAGCAGGTTTCCGGAAAGGATTCAGCACAATCGACCATATCCACACAGTAACCAAGCTCATTGAGGTTTGTAGGGAGTACAAGATGCCGCTCTGTCTCACGTTCATTGATTTACAGAAAGCCTTTGATTCTGTGGAAACTGAAGCAGTCATCGAAGCCCTAGTCAAACAGGGTGTTCAAACCCAATACATCAAGATCCTTCGTGAGCTGTATTATGGATTCACCACCAAGATCTCACCATTCTACAAAGAAGTGATCATTGATGTCAAAAGAGGGGTTCGACAGGGTGATACCATCTCACCAAAACTCTTCAGTGCCACCCTCGAGAACATCATGAGACAATTAGAATGGGAAGGAATGGGAGACACTATGAATAGACATTTATTCTGAATAGATATTCAGAATAGACAAGAATAGACATTAGCACTCCTATATTCATTGCAGCTCTATTCACAATAGCCCAAATCTGCAGAGAGCCCAAGTGTCCAAGAAAAATTAAATCAGGCAATTTGTTGCTACATGGATGAATCTGGAGTGCATCAGACTGAGTGGAGTCAGAAGGAAAGGGACCAGCACAGAAGGACTCTCTTATACATGGAATATAACAGAAACACAACAGAAGAAACCAATTGCTATTAGCAGCAACAGAAATTAATAATTGTCCTTCAGCAGGAGTTAGACCACAGGGAAGGTAGGGGGATGTGACAGGGAGAGGGCACTGAGATAGTCCAGGAGGGAAGTATTCACTCTGGGGAGGGTGTGGAGCTAGAATTTGTCATCAAGACATTTAACAGTCCACAGTGGCTTAAAAATCCTGTCATGGATTGGTGAGCTGGGGTGAGTGAGGATGAGGAGGAAAACTGTGGACACTGGTGGAGCAAAATTGATCCTAGTCATAGGATTAGTGTTGGAGCACTGTACACCTGAAGCTCAGTAATGCATAACTTTAAAAGTCACCATGGCTTAAAAATATAAGTTAAACTAAATAAAGACGTGGGAAACCATTAAAAAAATCCATTTGTATTTGGAAGACAGTTATTGCAGAGGTGATTTGTTAAGATTATTAGGGTGGGCAGTGACACATTATGACTGTTTCATAGCAAGAATTTATTTGGATAAGGAAACATACTTGAAGGGAATATAACATGAGTTAGTATTAGTGACTACAAAGTTCTTTTTTCCTGTCTGCATTTAATCTGCTTCCAAACATCCCAACTGAGTTCATCACTTTGGTTAATGCTTTCAGTTCTCTCTGACTTCAGCTGTCTTCTTTTGTTCACATGCACACAGCTCTGAAGTTTCCAATTACTTTCTGAAATCTGATGTGTCTCTTTTACCTTAGAACCAAACTTGGATGTGCTAACTGGTTTATAGCATTTCTATTTGTAACCTCCCCAGACTGATATTGCTTATTCTGCTACCTGTTACTTATTTTGCTTGATTTACTTCCATCTCACTATTAAAATTTTATTTTAAAATTTTTGTGCAGCACAGGATAATATTTTCTGCTTCTGGAGAAAAATACCTATGTTTATATTTCCAAGGTACTGAAGACAGTCACAACTTGAAACAAATGTCTCCAAATTGCAGGTCTTCTTCACTCTGTAAGCAATTGGTACCCAGAAGCAGATTAGAGAGAATATTTACTTTCTGGATTTCTTTGTTTCAAATGGTTGCTTGGAATTTGGGTTTGCTTTTCCTTCCTAGGCACAGAGACCTTTCTAATTCCATCATAAAACTCAATTTTTATCAGACACTCACTGTCTGTATCACTGTCTTCCCGTTCATCATCGATTTGCTCGAGCGGGCCCCAGTAACATCTCCATATGTCCTGTCTCATGCTAGTAGAGCCCAAGGCATCTGCTTGCTCCAGGAACATAAAGAGCCTCAATCCATTCGAAATGAGGTCTATAATTGTTACTGGTATTTGGCATATCAAATACAACACGGGTAGCTTGCCAGGCTCTGCCGTGCAGGTAGCATACTATTGTAGGCATCTCTAAGTCCAGCATTTATTGATGAACCCGGCGGCCGCTGATAGGCTGGTCTGCTGGGTGGAGGTCTGCGAGAGAGAAGTCCGGATGTGGAAAATGGAGGCCCTCATGGAGTGGGGGTCGTCTGGCTTGTTGCGTAGGCTCTGCTGGGATGGTGGGCCAGGGCTAGAACCCACCATCCCTCCCGGCGCCTCGTGAGCAGCTGGTCGTGGGGAGAGCCAGTAGCAGCTCTGCTCCATGTCTGCGCGTCTATCAGACACTACCCATCAGGATATTCTCATTTTTATCACTCTGGTCATATCAGGAAGCTCCAAAGAATAGACAAGTATCCACTCCCTCCCACCCACATACCAAATGCTTTTCTGACACAGGAAAATGCTCCGAGGGCTCGCCAGATCTCAGTACTAAACCCCTCTTTTAGATTCTCACGTCTCTTGCTTCTGGCTTACTATTCAGTTCTTTTTAGGATACTCATATAGAAAATGCAATTTACACTTCATTCACCTTGGAACAATATCTTCTCTGGAATTGCTCCAAATTACTGTATCTGTAATTACCTAAAACAAGGAGCCTCAATTTTCTTTCTAATACTAAATGCTCACTACTTCCTTTAAAGTTTTGTAATGGTACAAAACAAACAAGCTTTGCAAATAATTGTAATTTTATTTTATTTTTTTTAAAGTAATCTAGACTGTCTGTGCCACCACTACATTACAAACTCTTCAAAGGCAGGAGTTTCATGACCTGAACTCGCCATAATAACTTTTTTGATTAGCACAGCCCTCATGGATGCTTAATAAATGAGTTGACAGAAAGTATAAAGTGGTAAATGCAAGCTATTAGGTCAGACTTGAATTACAAGATAGTGCCATGCAAAAGCCAAGAAAACTCGAATAACCTGGAAGGTAAAACTGTTCTTTCTGTGCTTTCATTACAAATGTTAACGTGAAAGCAGATTTCCCTGTGCTAGTGGGTTCTCGAGAATTGTATGAAAGATTAATATACAAAACTTGAAGGTTAAAAAGGTAAATTTATAGCACTGATGGTCCCAGGTCCCTCCCCCAGATGTCCATGCTTCTCTATTACCCATGAACAATGTACATGTCCTGTCCCTAATTCTGCCATGACCTGTGAAAGATTTCCCTGTCCTGTTCCATGCAGTCTACCTGCCTCCCATGAACGATGGCCAGGTCCTGGGCCTGTGCTGCTCTCTACCCCCTGTATGCTTTCCCGGAGATGACTACAGCCACTCCTATGGGCCAGATCCCTGTGCTCAAATGTTGGCCTTCCCAACTGTACCCAACTTTTTCTGTTGTCTAGTTGCTGTTTTCTAGTTGTTTTCTGTTGTCCAGGTTTCCTGCTCTCCTCCAGGGCCACCTGTGCTTGGTGAGAGTCCTGGGTTCAGCACTTTATTCCTTCCTGGGGGTTACCAGCCCTGTCTGGGTTCTACCCCTTCCTGGCCCTGAAATGCCTGGAAACTTATTCTTGTCCTGGATCCCAGTCTGTTCCCAGATATTAAAATATGAATAATAGCATATTCCTTGCTCTTCTGATAGGATTACCATAACAATCAAATAGTATAGGGTCTAATGAATTTTAAAAAATATAAGATTTTTTTTTCTTTCCTCTGTCAGAAAACTACGTTTCTTAGGTAAATAGTAGTGTATCTGTTTGCATTTAAGAACTGACTTCCTAAAAACAATTGTGCCCTTGCTTGTTATAAAAGCTCAGCAGTGAAGATTTTAAGCCATTTTGTAGAGGAAAAAAGCCAAATAATAGCATCAGACTGTACTCACAGACCTTGCCTAGTTATTTTAAATGTCAAGTTTTAAATTCCTTTGTGTGTTTGTGGGGTGGTAGGGAGAGGGTGGGCAGCTGTGACTGGACGAACACTGACTTATGATTTTGACGTGCTAACAGCAGCAAAGGCATTACAAAAGGATGGATAAATAAGACTTTACATGATCACATGCTACCATTAATCTGGTGCCGAGTATTCTCTGTCTGGGACAAAAGCAACACAGCAGCTGGAATTCAAAGCCACATCAAGCCATTCAGCAGGTACCTTTGACACATCACGTGCCTTGAGAACAGCATGGTCTTCCTTGAGAACAGATGCTACAAAGCCATCTCTCCGCCAGGGATGGGTGAAAGCCAGGGAGTCACATAGAAAATGAAAAGGGGAGAAAAGATTCCTTTAATAATAACTCATCTACTCTAACTCTGATTCCAATTTTTCAAAGAAAGAATAAACACAAATATATGAATGTCTGTATAAATATATACACATAGCTCTAACTAGAGATAGAGAGATAGCCTCCCTATATCAATCACCCTGAGTTTATTATTATGTCAACAGGCAATATCTGTATCATACAATTTCAATCCTTGGTTATGCAGCAGGGAGGATTCCTCAGCAATGTTTTTTAAAATTTGTTTTTAAATGGAAAAATGAAATACACAACAGTAGTTTACACTTGCTTTAATATTTTTTTTTGATTCCATGTTTGAGAGAGTTCGACTTAAAACATGCAGATATTATTTTATGCTTTTTGTCCATGGTTAAAATTTCGTCATGAATATCCTCAACCTATTTTTTTTTTTTGGGTCTCTTCATTTGAACCACTGGTTCAATTCCTTTCAGATCATCCTGACTGGAGTGGGTGGGATAGTGAAGTAGATAGGGCATTTGCCTTGGGCGGCTGTGGGTCGACCAGATGTCAGGCCAAATACAGTGTCCATGAGGTCGACCAGAGTTAGGGTGGGACTCAGCATCTCTGGGATGGACCAGCAGTCCAGCAGGACTGGGTGCCCCATTGGGCAGCTGTGGTATAGATAGCCGGTCAGGCAGCACTTGGAGTCCCGTCGAGGGGTTGTGGGGTTGACCAACAGTCTGGCGTGACTTGTTGTTCCCCATCGTGTAGCTGCAGGGTGGATCAGCGAGCAGTCCTGCAGCACTTTGTATCTACATAGGTTGGCTGTGGGTTCTCCAGCACTCCATATGTTCCCCTAAGCCTGCCAGGAGTGATTACCAAATACTAAAACATGGGGCCAAAGAGATAGCCCAGCGTGTAGGGCGTTTGCCTTGCCGCCGGCTGGCCCATGCCAGCCTGGGTTCGATCCCCAGCATCCCATATGGTACCCCGAGCACCACCAGAAGTAATTCCTGAGTGCAGAGCCAGGGAGACACCCCTGAGCATTGCTGGGTGTGACCCAAAACTAAAAAAAAAAACAGGAATAAGCCTGAACACAGCTGGGTCTGGCCCCAAACAAACAAACAAACAAACAAACAAACAAACAAACAGACAGACAGACAAACAAAGAACAACATCACAGATCAATCATCTTGTCCACTATTTTATATTCTTAGTGATGGACAGGGTGCACTCTCAGGCACTACCAGGGGCCAGGTCACTTTGCTTGATACTCAGCAGCCAGAGAAAGGCCAGTGGTCCAACTGGCAATGCAGTTTTTAGTGTCTCTGGTCCTTGATCTCTGATCTCTGCAGGGGTGGATGGGATACATGAAAAGTCAAGAGTAGAACTCAGCTATGTTCAGGGCTTGTTCCTGACTCTGCCCATGAATTACTTTTAGTGGGACTCCTGGGGATCCAGGCATTGAACCTAGATCTGCTGAGTTTATGCAAGGACCCTACTTGCTAAACTATCTCACCAGTCTTTATTATGATACTTGTCACACAAAAAGTGCCTTTCACTCAAAGAGACAGGAGTTAAGGTCTTTGCTTGCATCATGTAGCAGATGCCAGTTTGATCCTGGGTTCTGTATATGGTCCCCTGAACTTTTCCAGTAAAGATCCTTGAGCACAGTTCCAGGAATAATCTCTGAACACAGAGGGTGCAGATCCTAAACCCAAACAAGCGAACAAACAAAATCCTGCTTTTGAAGGCACATTTGTCTGCCAGATGGAAGCCCCAGAGGGTGTGCAGAGAGACAGTCCAATGGGTAGGCACTGGCATTACACGTAGCAAACCCGGAACTGATGCAGTCTGTGGAGCCCCACCAGGCGTGATCCCTGACAACAAATCTAAATTAAGTTCTGAGCACCACTGGATATAAGCAACTCTTCCACCCCGCTGCCCCCAACACTCAAAATATGCAGTGAGGAAAATTCTCCAGCCTTAATCACTTTTACATCCAAGAAGATCTTTCTGGCAGCTATAAGTTGGATAGTTTAGAGAGAAGAATAGATGAGGACAAAAACCCATCAAGACACTATTGCACTTATCTAGCAATAAAACAATAGGAGCATTCATTTTAATTGTGAGGATAAAGGGGATGGGGCAAATGTCCAGGTAGAACTGATGAAATTTTGTGATATATCAGTTATTAGAAAAGGAAAAACTAAAGGGGAAGCAGGACCGCTTTCACGTTTCTAACTTCATAAGAACAAAGCTTGGTAGAAAATAAACCTTTCATGGATGAATAAAGCATAGATATTCTTTAAATTTTTCTTACTGTGAAAGCTTTGCAAGAGTGTTGGATGTTCTTTAGTTTTATTGAGAGAGTCTTTGCTGAGAACCATATGACTACTGAGCTAAATGTTGAATGGGGTTGAATAAAAGATGAAAGAGGAAGACAAAACTCCATGTTAATTCATAAGCATGGACTATATTTGAGGTGTATGTGTGGGTGTGGGTGTCGGTGATGTAGACAGGTAGACTCCTGTCTGGGTCCCATGGCAAAGGGATTCCTAGAGAGTAGTAAAACCACCTAGCCCTAAGGTGAGCAGGACTTGAGCAAAGGAACTAAGACCTTTAAATGGAGCTAGCTTAGACCAGAGGTTGGACTTGCCCTCCAACTCCCAAGATTGCAATGCTTGTGTTAGAATTGATGGCATTACTTTGACTTACCATTTCACCCAAACATTCCTGGATTTTTAACTTATTATTATATCTTTGGTAAATTCTGAGTTCTTTGATGGACGGGTTATTCCCCAGTTATATTGAGTTTATACTTAATTTAAAAATTAAGTATAAAAAAATCCTGGACTTTTTTCAGTTTTAATAGTCTCTATATGATACCACAGGACAAAAATGTTCTGTACACAGATGCAGTATTTGACCTTAGTGTATTCCTGTTATTTTCAGATACAGATACTTCCACACAAGAGTTTTTTTAATAAAATTTTTTTTACCACCACAAGATATTCAATTACAAAGATGTTCATGTTCGTGTTACAGTCGTACGGTATTCTAGCACCATCCCTCCACCAGTGCCCATTTCCCACCACCAATGTCCCTGATTCCCTTCCCACTCCCCCAACCTCCTCTATGGCAGGTACTTTGCCTCCTCTCTCTCTGTCTCTCTCTCTCTCTCTTTTCTCTTACACATTGTGGCTTGTACATTTAGAGGTTATATATATATTTGTTATATATATATATATATATTTGTTATATATATATATATATTTGTTTTATATATATATATATATATATATATATATATATACCTTTGCCTACATTCAATGCTAAGTTCTAAGTTAGTATTACTACACTGTTCCTTTCTCTGTCTTACCTACACAAAAGAGTTTTTTTAAAGTATTTTATTATACCACCGTGAGATATACAAATAAAAAAGATATACAATTAAAAAGTTCATGTTTGGGTTTTGGTCATACAGTGTTTCAGCACCCGTCCCTCCACCAGTGCCCATCTCCATACAAATAAAAGATATACAATTAAAAAGTTCATGTTTGGGTTTTGGTCATACAGTGTTTCAGCACCCGTCCCTCCACCAGTGCCCATCTCCCACCAACAACATCCCCGGTTCCCTCCCCCTTCCCCAGCCCTGCTCCATGGCAGGTTCTTTATTTCTTTGCCTTTCTCTCTCTTTCTCTTTTCCTTCCCTTCTAGACTATGGATTACAGAACATACATTAAAAGGTTGTCATGTGAATCCTTTTGCCTCTATTTCATGCTCAGTTCTAGGTTGGCATTAGTACCCTCGACTATTATTAGCACCCTGTTCCATTTTCTGTCTTTCCTAAACTCTGACTCCCACACATTTGTGATAATTTCCACCTTTGACAAGACCTCCCGATATATGCTTCACTTGACCTTGGATATTGGCATCATAATATGTACATATATATTTATGCCATGCAAATAAATGCATTCATTCTGTATCTGTCTCTCTCCTTCTGGCTAATTTCACTCAACATAATCTTCTCCATGTCCATCCATTTATAGGCAAATTTTATAACTTCATTTTTCCTAACAGCTGCATAGTATTCCATTGTGTAGATGTACCAAAGCTTCTTTATCCAGTCATCGATTTTTGGGGACTCTGGTTGCTTCCAGATTCTGGCTATTGTGAATAATGCTGCTATGAACATAAAATTAGGGATGGTGTTTCCCCTGCGTATTTTTGGTTTCCCAGAGTAGATTCCCAGGAGTGGTATGGCTGGGTCAAATGGGAGTTCAATTTCTAGTCTTTGGAGGAAAGTCCATATTGTTTTCCAGAAAGGCTGTACCAGCCCGGCATTCCCACCAACAATGGATGAGTGTCCCCTTTTCCCCACATCCACGCCACCACTTTACACCACAGAGACTGGCACATATTCAAAAGAGCAAGAACAGATACAGATACTTTACATGTCAGAAATCGTATGGTGGATATTAGTGGTTATTGCAAAAAGGTTCAATAAAAATGAGGGGCTTGTGCATGTTCCTTACTTCTCTCTCCCTATTTAGTTTGATTTATGTATTCAGATATGTCCAGTGTGTCCTTTAAAATGATTAACAATAGCTTAAGCACAGCACCTTGAACCAGACTTATTCCTTTATTTGAATCTCTATTATTTTTAAAATTGTCATAGTAAGAGGCTGGAGCAATAGTAAAATGGTTTCGGCACCTACCTTTTATACTGCTGACCCAGGTTTGACCCCTGAACCATATATGGGCCCTTGAGCCCAACAAGCCTGATTCCTGAGAGCAAGCCAGAAGTAAGCCCCGAGCACCATCAGGTGTGACCATCCTTCTCAAAACAAACATAACAAACAGAAAAAAAAAACTCCTCGCTTTTGAAGGATTCTTAAGTCTAGGAACTATGTTAGCCACAGTCTCTATATTTTCTTTTAAGTCCTACTTGAACTCCACCAGGCTACATGACCTACTTAAGATAATCGATATTTCATACATCAGAGTTAAATATAATACATGTTATATTTATAGGACTTTTAGGTGGTATTCAGATATAATGTCCTCTCCTTTTTCCCCCCGTTGGCTTGATTTCTATGCTACAATTCTATGTAGGTCTATAAATTGATATGTTATTTCCTTTGGAAAATGCCAGTTTAGTATTGTTTCAATAAATTTATTTGTAGACCTATATATGTTCTCTGTTTAGAGTAACTCTGGCTTCATACTCATGTCCAAAGTACATCATGATTTCCAGACCTTTTACCATTTCATTGCTATAGGCAATGCAATATATTTGAAATATGGAGGACAAGTATTTTACCCTTTCCCTTGCCCTTTTTGTTATTAATAATTGCTATGACTTTTCAAAGTCTTACCCCTCTCCCTCCACCCGCATCTCCCTGGAAGTGTCCTGTCTCCTGTCTAATTAATGACTAGGGTTTACAGACAGTGCAGCTGTCTACACATATGGTCATTACCCTTAAGACAGAAAACGATGTAAGAGTTGAAGATTTCTTTCTCAGGGTTCTTTGAGCAGTTTTGAAGGATGAAATCATTAATGTAACTTTTAACTAATATAGGGACTTGTGGTATTGCATCATTCTCTTTGTGTGTGCTAGAAGCAAACACACACAGACATGCACACACATGCTTCTAACACACACATACATGCACACACATGCCAGAGGCATTATTGCTTTTGAATCAGGATTTATGAGGTTTAGTTTATGGCCAAATATGCCTGACGCCATAGAAATTAAAAACAATAATAAAACACTTTACACTGTGTCTGAGATCGCAAAATGTCTCACACTTGAGTTGAGCTACTGGCAGTAGAATGAATTCATTAGGAAAGAGGACTCAATGTTTTCTTAGAAAGAAAATAGGCAGATCATTAGAGGAGAAAATGTGTTTCAGAACTAGGTGGCATTTAAGTCTGAAAGGACAGAGTTCTTAGGTATTTAATAGAACTGCATCTATTCACTCAGATGACATTATTTATTCATTGCAAGATACTATTCAAGATTCAGAGTACCAGCAAACGAGAACTATAGTTACCTTTCGAAAATAAGGAATTTGCTTGCCTCTAAAGTTTAGTACTAGTAAGACTGCCAGCTGCTTTTTCAGTGTGCACTCACTAGAAATCTCTGGTGCTTTTGGTTATTAGTGTCATTAAACCACTTTTGTTAAGTTCCACTTCTTAGCTACTGCTTGGGAGCCTTTGGTTACTTTTGTTTACATAACCAGATGCTGAGCAACGCTAGAGTTTGGTAGTTGCTTTAAAACACACATCTCAGAGAGACTGGAAACGATTGGGCCAATATCTAACATGGAACTGAGAAATGGGAGTTGACTAAAAGTCTTGTTGTTTTGTGTTATCTTGTTGCTTTTGTGCCCAGTTCTTTCACCTGCATGTACAACGGTACTCTACTGATGGCCTATTCTCAGCTTTCCAGGTTAACAGATTCTAGCAATCGAGTTCTTCCTTATCCAGAGTTCAGATTCTTCCTTCATTCCCTGATGATATCTTTTCTCTTTATCCTTTCTTTTTATTATTTTCCCTCTGCTTTTTTCTTTTTTTTATTAATCAGAAATTCAAAGCTCTCTTCTGTGACTATTCATAGTCCTATCTTTCTGAAATCCTCAGCACCTATGAATTGTAGCCACAAATTGCTTTATATATGCAACCTAGTTTTCTGAGCAGAATTCATGGATTGCCTCATATTCTCAAAATAACCCCAAAATAAACTTTAATGAAAATTCTGAGCCTTTATCAATCTTCACTCATTGCCCTGTCTTGGTGATATGCTTATAGCATTCACAATCACGGAAAACCAATCACTTTCAAATTGTGCCTGTTATACCAGAAGGCAAAAAAAACAGTTGCACAGACTTTGCAAGACTGAAAAGGCTTTATTGTCGCACTTACTTAGACATATTTAAGAACAATGCTCAGCCCTACCTTCCTGTCCCTTTTTATTCTATTTTGCAGGGTTGGGGGAGGTATTATGCAACTAAAAGGGTGGGTTGAAACTTCTATCTTGACTGTTACCTGAAAAATAAAGAACAATTTTGGTATAGATAAGGTAGGGATCTTGAAATCATCAAGTCATTCAATTTCCATTATAACAGTCTCTATGAAAATATAACTTGCTAAAAGGCTCGGCCAGCGCCTGGTCATGTCCTACATAGCTCCTGGGGCCCGCTCACCATGCAGGCAGCCGCGCCTGCTGCACTCGGAGCATGGATTGAGGGCCTCCACTCAGTCCCCAGCCTCCGGGCACAGTGGGTGTGGCCCTGAGCTCCAGCCAACAGCCGCAAGACAGAGACTCCAGATCCAAGGCTGCGCAGGCGCTGCGGCTCTGCCACTGTGGTTTAATCTTTGACT
Source organism: Cryptotis parvus (assembly GCA_021461705.1). Classification (NCBI taxonomy): domain Eukaryota; kingdom Metazoa; phylum Chordata; class Mammalia; order Eulipotyphla; family Soricidae; genus Cryptotis; species Cryptotis parvus. Next base: position 158,070 of record JAJIBD010026061.1, on the reverse strand, counting down.
CTATTTTAGCACCAGGTCCTTTCAGGATCTTTCTCACTTGTACACTTCAACGATCATTCTATTTGCATCAAACTGGAGAGGTTATGGGGAATGAGGAATTATGATGTCACACTAGAACTCACTATTAAATAATCAGATAGATACATCATACATTATTAGTATTTGTAGGACAAGCCATATAGTGTAATAGAAGAGAGATTGGGAAATACAGGGACATAGACAAAGAGATAAGTAAAATGTGCCTGCAATGGGGGCAGGCAGGGTTTGGGTGGGCGTGTTTGGGTATTTGGTGGTTGGAATTGGCACTGGTGGAGGAATGGATTCTAGAACATTGTACTGTAGAGACCCAATTATGAGCATCCTTGTAATTCTATATATCACATGGTATAATAAAGATTGGGGAAGATGAAGGAGAGATGAAGAGAGACAGAGAGAAAGGAAGCGAAGGAAGAAATGCCTGCTCTGGAGCTGGGAGAGGGGGAATGCGGGGACATTGGTGGTGGGAATGGGGCACTGGTGAAGGGATGGGTGCTGGAACAATATATGACTGAGACCCAATTATGAACATCTTTGTAATGTTCTCATGGTGGTAAAATAAAAAAAATTAAAAATAAATAAAAATAAATAAAATATAACTTTCAACAAGTCTTAGTCTCTGGGTATCACTGATTGAGTTTTTGCTTATTGTTTCTTCCTCCAAAAGAGTTGCAATGCTGTCTCTGCAGAGCAGTGCTAACAGCGTGAAGGAGTTCTGACTGTATAATGTAGGTAATAAGTGGAGTGCCTTTGTTCTTTTTAGGCTCTCTGAGGTAGCCCTGTCTTTTTTAAGGCCACTGTTGCTATTGTCTCTCTAGACTAGAATTTTTTTCTTACCAATTTTAATCATCTTCAGGCCATTTTCTTCCTAAGGAAAAATATCACTGATGCTCATTTCCAAATGTGATCTGCTGTTCTGTTCCTTTCCTCCTATAATTCTTATGACTCTTGTGTCCTTAAAACTTGGGGGAGGTAGAGTTATCCTAGTCAAGGTAGTTAAGATGGAAATCTTATATTCTTCTTTATTCTGAAAAATCATAAAAATAAACATAAAAAACATGTAGGTGATAGAAAAGGAAAAGTTGGGTAACCAGAAAACTGACCTAATCACAAGTATTTGCAATAAATCATCACATTTTCATATGATAATTTTTCTATTTTGCAGGAATACTGGAGCTTTGAGTCAACAAAAGGAACTGTTTAGGGGGCATAATCCCATTGTGTATTGGAAAACTGATTTTCATCCCTTTGGGCAGAATGACCATGCATTACATGGTCAGCACCTGCTTTTCTCTGGGCTTTCTGTCCAGCTGTCTGGTCTAAGAAAGATGGTGACATTTACAACCATTACAAGGCAACTGGCCTGGCCTGCCTGCTACAATAGGGCCCAGGGTCCAGTGCTACCATCTGGCAGGACATCTGCTCAAGCACCAGGAGGCTTAGGATGAAGCTGCAAGTCCACAGAGAAGACATTGAACTTTGTCCTTTTGGGGAGGGGAATATGTTACATTTCCATCCCTGCATGAGAAGAGCAGAGTTAGCAGGGCAGGCCTGTGAAGTGCTATGATCCTTCACAGCCTTCAGCTCTGAACCCCTGACCACATATTTGCAATGTATTTTATGAAAATTTGGGGCTCTGGAACCAATTTGATTGGCTTTGCATTCTGGACTCAGCTCTTTCTTTTCTTTCTTTCTTTCTTTCCTTCTTTCTTTCTTTCTTTCTTTCTTTCTTTCTTTCTTTCTTTCTTTCTTTCTTTCTTTCTTTCTTTCTTTCTTTCTTTCTTTCTTTCTTTCTTTCTTTCTTTCTTTCTTTCTTTCTTTCTTTCTTTCTTTCTTTCTTTCTTTCTTTCTTTCTTTCTTTCTTTCTTTCTCTTTCTTCTCTTTCTCTCTCTTTCCTTTATTTTCTCTTTCTCTCTTTCTTTCTCTTTCTTTCTTTCTCTTTCTCTCTTTTTCTTTCTTTCTTTCTTTCTTTCTTTCTTTCTTTCTTTCTTTCTTTCTTTCTTTCTTTCTTTCTTTCTTCCTTTCTTCCTTCCTTCCTTCCTTCCTTCCTTCCTTCCTTCCTTCCTTCCTTCCTTCCTTCCTTCCTTCCTTCCTTCTTTCTTTCTTTCTTTCTTTCTTTCTTTCTTTCTTTCTTTCTTTCTTTCTTTCTTTCTTTCTTTCTCTCTTTCTTTCTTTCTCTCTTTCTTTCTTTCTTTCTCTCTCTCCCTCCCTCCCTCCCTCCCTTCCTTCCTTCCATCCATCCATCCATCTATTTATCTATCATATATATCTATCTACCATCTAACTCTATTTCACCATAGATTTTGCCATATGCTCTAAGTTCTTCGGCCACTGAGGAGCTTTAATTTAATGTCCTTTCATAATGCTCAAGATTTAGTTCAGTGGGTGCTCACCAGTGCTCCAGTGCTAGTGACTGTCCTCTTCTAAATCTATTTCAGGCTTCCACATATGTGTTAGTTTTTAAATTTGATGTTTTATCTCTGTACACTCTAATTCTATTCTTATCAATACAGACACTGAGAGGCTATTAAGTTTGTTCCTTTCCCTACTTTCAGCACACAGTTCTTATCTAGAGTGATCCTTTCCAATTATCTTTGTCATAGTGGTCCCTTCTCTATCCCAGCTGCCTTCTACCCCAGCATTTGAAGCAGGCCTCTGATTCTGAACCAGTCTTCCTGGCCTTGTTTGTACTGTCCTTGGGTATTAGTTTCATATTACGTTCTTTACATCCCACAATAAGTGCAATCATTATATACCTGTCCCTCTCTTTTAATTTGACTTAGTTCCAGTGATTTATATATTCTTTTTTTCCTCCTTGCTTTTATAGTGGAGTCCCCAAGTGTTTCTCTAAGTCTGTAATGAAGGAATATAATCCTTATTTTTTCTATGTACTTTATGATTATCATCTCATATCCAAGTCTCTAATCCACTTTGATTATTTTTTGTATATTGTGTCTATTTTATTCCAATATTAAACATTATATTACTATGATTCTATAGAATTTTTTTAATTCTTTTTGTCTCAAGAGTGCTGTTGTAGTTTCAAATTTCATATTTTTTCATCTATTGCTGTAAAGAAAGCCATTGGGATTTTGATAAAATTTGCAATAAATCTAGACATTGCTTTATATTATTATTATAATTTTAATGATATAGTTTTCACTCTTGTGTAATATCTTATATTCTTAGTATAGTTTGTCTTTCTGGTATTTTTTGTTTTATAGTTCTACTTTTTCTATTTATACTAACTCAAATTAATGCTTTTAATTTAAATTTAATTTAATAAACTTGATTTAATTAATTTAAATTTAAATTTTTGCTTTACTTTGTTAAAGTTTTAATTTACAAATAGTAAAATGCATCTACCTTTAGCATGCATTTTAATGACTTCTGACAAATGTATCAATACATACAATGATACAGTAGAAGTGGAAGTGTGGAGCATCAGATGAGCTAGTTAATGCAACCAAAGTAAAGGTATGTAATCAAAGTAGCTGTTGGAATGGCTGAGGGTCAGAGATGACAGTAGATTAAAAAAAACCCTAGTCAAACAATGCTGTCTTTTCCTTCACCTACACCCTGCATGCTATTACTTCAAATAGACTGTTGTTAGGAGCAATAGACTGCAAAAGTAGGTAGGTTTTACACCCAAACAGATAGCAGGATGGCAGGGATGTCACCCACCCACCTGTAGCTGTGGCTGGAGACTGAAGAACCACTGAGGAACAGTCATAAACACGTCTAAGGGCAGTCTGCAGAGCAGCAAGTCCCAGCAAGGAGACCTTGGTGACAGGATTTTAGCTTCATACTAAAGACCTGGAAAACATACACCAAGTAGAGAATAGCAAAGGGAGTATAGCAGACCCTCATACACTGAACAAGCAGACAGCAAGGGACAGGACAAGTGACACTTTACATAGTAAAGAAAGAAGCCTGAGCACTGGGGAAGGGACCAGACCTAGCTAATTGCACAATAAATTCTAACTACTTAAACATCTGAGATTTGTATGCAAATATTTCATACCAGTTCTCAACCCAATTGCTTATCAAAGTCTTTGATTAAAGGGATATCTGAACTCAACCTAGCTTAGAACCTCCCAGTGAAATGCACCTTTTTTCCTAAATAAACAAACTGAAACGTGGGATTTGGGGGCATGACAGAATTTTGTCAGTCTAGCCTTATATACTTTATTTTGTTTAGACCATTGTTCTTTTTTCCTGTTACATTCATCCATGTTGCTGTATATAGCAAGAGTTTTTTTGCTTCTTCTTTTATCTTGTTTTTTGTTTCTGGGCCACACCCAGTAATGTTCCAGGTTTACTCCTATTTTTGTGCTTAGAGATTTCTCTTAGAGGTTCTCAGGGGATTATGTGTGGTGCAAGTAATCTGACTTGGGCTGGCAGCATACAGAACAATAGCTTACAACATATAGAGCAGTAGTGCACAGAGCTCTGAGGTTCTCTAGCAAGATTTTTTTTAAAACTTACCTGATGGACATTTAGTGTGTTTAGGGCTTTGAGTTATAAGTGGTTAAATGAATGTTCATATTTACAGTTTTGTGTATATATATTTCATTTCTTTATCATTGAGTTTCAATAATCTGGTGTGATTTTGATACAGTGGGAGTGGTATGTGGAGTTTCAGGTGAATTTAGGTGGTCAATTCAAAAGCTTACTCATTAAAGAGGATCTGATCAAAATAGATAATGGAATAACCACAGCTAAGTGCCTGCTCTCTCTCTCTCACTCTCCTCCCATGCTCACCTATGCCCAGATAGACTTGAGGATCCAGTAGGACTTGTGTGCCTGGATACATGGTTGAATACAGGTAGAGCTCACAGAATTTGACAGACAGAAGATTAAGGCAAGTTTCACAAGACAATGAGCAGAGGAGTCTTAGCCACAAGCACCACAACTATAAACAGAGACTAGGAAACTATTGGGGTACAGCTTAGAGAGACCCAATAACACAAACAGAACTAAGGAATCTCACCCCTGCTGTGCACCATGGCCATGACCACAAAAAAGGTAAGATGTCAAGAAACTCCTGGGTACAGTCTTGAGAGGCCCAGTGGTAAGATTTTAGGTAGAAAAAACAGACAGTGGATAGAGAACAGTGTAGAGGAAAGACCAGGCCATCATACCCTGTAGGTGTGTAGACAGTCAGGTTCAGGACTTAGAAAGTTGTACACTGGCCACTGCATTGTAAAAATAGAACAAGGAATGGAGCATATGGATAAAAGGAGAGGCCTAGACGTAGGGGAGGAACTTGGACCCTCTTTTTGAACTGTACAATAAAGGCTTCTTATTTTTCCTAGTTTGTAAAAAATCTTTCCTACAATTCTCAAGAATCTACCAGTGTAGAAAATAGACTTCTGTACTAGCAGTGCTCCTTGTGAAGTGTGTGTGTGTATGTGTGTGTGTGTGTGTGTGTGTGTGTAGGGGTTGCAATTATTCCAATTTAGAAGAAACAGAAGAGGAAAGGTGATTCTAAAATATCTTTTCACAAGGCATTTGTCTTCTATATTTCTTTGTAAAAAAAAACACCAAAATAGTTCCTAGTGATTTTTTTTTCCTGTAAATCTTCCCTGAACTAAAGTTTGATATGGAGGATTAAAATTGACCCCAAAGAACCTAAGGGCTGAATTCAAAATTAGAAACCAGTCAGATTTTCTCAATGGGGTGGTGAGATCACTTCACTTCTCTTACTATATACTTAAGAGAAAACCCTTATTCAGACATTTTTGCTTAAATTTTCAGATCTACTGTCGTATACTCAGTAGAATAAGCTAGGAGGCAATTCATTGATCATCCTGGCACCCAGCAGCCTGCTATCTACTCTTTCTGAAATGTTTCTCCCTGTTTCTTTTCTCTTAAAACTGTTTCAGTAACAAGATACTGAAAACACAAGTCTGCAATCTTCTTCCCTGCTCTGTTGTTAGGGAAGCTTTTTTTCAGCATTCACCACCACTACATCTCTTGATTGACAGGCATCTCAAGTGGCAGGGAACTAGACCTTTGCAGCTACAGTTTCAAGCTGCTTTATTTCCCCTATCATGTATGTTGCCACTGTCTTGTCTTCTCAGTTTTTTCAGAGTACAACCAATAGCAATTTCACATACACCTTGACAAGCTCATTCCAGAAAAGTCTTCTTCAAGTCAGATCAGCTCACATGGATACAATTTTAGGCACTTCCATACAGAGTGTTTATTGCTTCTTTTCCTAACTGGCTAATTATATTCACAAGGTGTATATTTTGCAGACAAAACTCTCAAAAAATACTCCATATTGCTGTGTGAATGTCTGCTTTCCTAAACGCCATCTTGGTTTCAGAGGAGAGCTTTTCTTATAGAAAAGAGTCTCAGCAGGAGGCAAAATAGTGAAGCACATAGATTTATTGAATGAAACTTAGAGAAGGAGAGATGTGAGGGGGAGGAAGAGAGGAGCACATTCAAGAAACAACAAGGGCTTCTCCAAAGGGGAAAAAGGCCTGAGTGACTTTTGGAAGATTACATAGTTTTCCAATTGTCTTAGAAAAACAATTGTATCTGCCCACATAAAAATTGTCAAAGGGAAAGCCTAGCACTGTTGAAAGCCCTTTCATAATTTGGTCAAAATCATAATATTCTTCTATATTTTTTTCCTTTTCTGATGGGTCCCTCCATCTCTTTGTACTTCAATTTCGTCTCCAAAAAATTTTAGGTCTTGCCTCTCAAAGACATGTGAACTACATTCCTTTGGGTTACTTCAGGGATGGGCAATTTCTTAAGTTTTATTATTTACCAAAATCTCATTACCAGCCCAAACCCCCATCTTAAGCAACAATGAAAAACTCTGAATGAAGAAAATATAAAAACTTTGGGTATAAGCAGTATACTATTAGAACTGCCTCTCTCTCTTGCCAGGTCTAACTAGTTGCTAATTATTCTCATTCTCCCTTGCTAAGTGGTAAAGGCCATTAGTTTAGGTAATTTAGGGGAAGAGAGATTATTATTTTAATATTATTTTTAGGAGCGGATATAAAATGCATCTTTGTAGGTAATCAGTGCCTTAGACAATTCATCTTGATACTACATTGGTATTTGAAGTTATATATTCTGCGAAATGTTGGAACATTAGAAATTATCCCAATTATCAAGATGCCTAAATTTCAGTTCATCTGGGCACCTTGAAATGAAATTGAGAAGTTTATCTCTCTCTCTCTCTCTCTCTGTCTCTGTCTCTACTTCCCTCTCTTTCTCACTCTCTATCTCTCTCCCCTTTAAAATCTATGGTCTAAATTTGATTCAGGAATTACTTTTGCTCTTCCTTGTTATTTGATTCATAGTGAGTTAATATAAGAATAATGATTTAATTTCAGGGCTTAAATTAAGCTGTTATGAATATTCAATGTAAATTATTTATTAATGTTTATTAAAATATAATGATAGACTGAAAATAATTGAAAGAAATTCAAAATAAAATTCATGTTGTGTCTTTATACGATTAAGTGTGGTCTTGAGATAAAGAGCTCTGGACTTCTGCTTTATCACTGGAGTACAAAATTATGCTTGGTCAGGAAGTCACAATTCTTGTATAACTTTATTAGTGTTCAAGATCATTAATGGGAAGCAGAGAGGAGAAAGAAGTAAATATAAAGTGTCAGTTTCAGACAGTCAGGGATAAGTTCATTGAGCTGTAAATTAAATCAAATGCCACAAAATATGCAGATTGTAAAACTGTCCATTGTCTAGTAAGCTGTTAAACTTTAAAAGGTCTTTTCAATTAAAATGACTGAGATGAGTATTGTGTCATGCTACTAGAGAAAGGATTCAAAATAATCAGAAGTTGTCCATTGGGTATAGGAAAACAAGAATATATAAGAGCAGCCACTGACAATACATATTTACCCATAGTGTCAATTACATATTCTAGGCCCCACTTCCTTGTCTGTCTAGTAACCTTTCCACTCATTATCAAACTTTTAGGGGTTTCTCAGTTATATTTACTTCATACTTGCATATTGTCAAAAGGATTAAAATATCCACCCTGGGAGGAGGAAAAGAAGATAGTTAAATTTGTTTTTTCTTTCCTTTTCCTTTTTTTAGTATAAATTTTTTTCTTTTCAGTCTAGGGGGGAAAATGTTCCTATGGAAATAATTCTGACTCCTGTTTCCTCACCTCCCAGATGGGTACAATTTTCTTTGTTACTGGGAAAGGTCTTTTGCGCTTGCACCATCAGGTCCTCGATATATGCTTCCATTGCCAGTGTATGTGCATTGAAAGTACAGACTGTCATTTTAGTCTTTCTTCATTTTGGCATCTTAGTATGGTCCTGCAATTTTATCAGACCCTCCTTGTTCGTCCTTCTTAGAGCTGCCGTATTAAGGACTCTTTCAGGGTCAGGAAGATGAACACTTTTTATTACTGGTTTTGGCATATTGACCATGCATCATACAGCTTGCTGAACTCTGCCATGCAGGCAGTATACTCTTAGTAGCTTGCTGTGTTAAGCATTACAGGAATAATTCCTGAGCGCAGAGCCAGGAGTAACCACTGTGCATCGCTGAGTGTAATGTCGCTCTCTGAGTATGACAAGTATGACATCATTGGTCTTACTGAGAAGCGTGATTGGTCTGATGAGGAGGTGTCAATAGCATCACACTGTTTTTGACACCTGAGAACTGTTCCTCAAAACATGCGATGAAAGAGGCATCAGTGACATTGGAGTCCTTGTCAACACGAACATGACTGCGAACATTGATTCATTTGAATGCCTAACAAACTGGATAGGACGATTATACTTAAAGAGATGTGGGGAGGACGATTACACTTGAAGAGATGTGGCCCACTGCCAGCAGTTTCTATCTTCATTGTCTACGCAGCAACATCCACATACAAGGAAGAAGAAATTGAGAAAGTCTACATGGAACTGGAAGAGTTCTATAAAAAAGATCACACCTTCTACAAGAACATAGTTGGTGATTTTAATGCCAAGATAGGACCGAGAAGATTGGCAGAAGAACTCCACATCAGGACCCATGGTCTAAAGTGCAATGAACAGGGTGAGAGACTATAGGAGTTCATCATGTGCACCAAGACCATTCATGGGAACTCATAGTTCCAGAAAGCTGAATCGAAACGTTGGACATGGGAATCACCTGGTGGACAGCTCCACAATGAAATTGACCACATCATCTTCAATCTACGGTTTTGCCTGACCGATGTTGCTGTCGTCCCAAAATTCCAAACAGGATTGAAGCAAAAGTCTCCTTCTTACAAAATTCACTTCACACAATGGGGAGAAAAGGCTGCAAAGTTTAAGAAGAAAACTCCCAGAATGACCATCAACTGGGAACTCTTTGGCACCATTGCAGCAACATGGGAAGATACCATCATTGATGACATCAATGAAGTATACAACCAACTGGTTCAGCATTTCCATGATTGTGCAAAGAATTCCCAGAGAGAGAAAGCCACAAAAGGACACCAGTCTTTAAAACTCTCGAACTCATTCACTAAGGTGGCAAGGCGCGAGCCTCAGGTGACCAAATGCTAACATCTAAGCTTGAAAGCAGTGCAGAGAAGTGATAAATGAAGACCTTAAAGAGAGAAGAGCAGAAATGCTGGAAGATGCAGCAGAAGCCGGGAAAAACATTTGCAACGCCCGTCTGTCCTTTTCCAACTATAAGACCAAGATGACTGCCCTCCAACTTCCTGATGTATATATCACATCTTCCAGAAAGGCAATAAAAAGATTATCCATGACTTATACTCAGATCTCTTTGACAGCCACATCCACATGCCCACATATCAAATTCCACAGGATGGATATGTCTTTCTGAATGCTCTCCCTTCTGAAATCCTACATGCCTTTTCGTCAGTAAAGAAGGGAACAGCACCAGGCCCAGACAAAATCAGACCCAAACACCTGAAGAATCTGCCTTCAGTACTCATCAATACACTGACTCAGCTCTTCACACGCTACCTGTCTAAATGCAAGGTGCCCTCCCAATGGAAAACCAGAAGGACAGTTTTACTGTTCAAGAAGGAGACATTGACGACATTGGCAACTATCACCCCATCTGCCTGTTTTCTGTCATCTACAAGCTGTTCACTCGAGTCATCCTGAATAGGATTGGCAGAACATTAGATGGACAACATTGAGAGCAAGCTGGCTTCCGAAAAGGATTCAGCACCATCGATCATATCCACACGGTAACCGAACTCATTGAAGTGTGTAGGGAGTTCAGGATGCCACTATGCTTCACGTTCATTGATTTAAAGAAAGCCTTTGATTCTTTGGGGACTGAAGCTGTCACCAAAGCCCTAGACAAACAGGGCATTCAAACCTAATACATCAAGATCCTTCATGAGCTGTATTACGGATTCCCCACCAGGATCTCACCATTCTACAAAGAAGCGATCATTGATGTCAAAAGAGGGGTTTGGCAGGGGTGATACCATTTCACTGAAACTCTTAAGCACCATCCTTGAGAACACCATGAGACAATTAGAATGGGAAGGAATGGGAATGAAGATAGATGGTCGGCAACCATACCACCTCTGCTTTGGTTATGACATCGTTCTAAGAACACGGAACATTAGCCAATCAGGACAAATGCTGGCTGACTTTGACTGGGAATGTGGAAAGATAAGTCTACAGCTGAATCTCAACAAAACCATGTTTATGAGAAGTGAATTAGTTCCAGACGCCCCATTCACTCTCAACGGAACAAACATCTCTGAATGCAGCAGTTATGTGTACCTAGGTCGAGAAGTCAACATGATGAACAACCTAAAACCTGAGCTACACAGGAGGAAGAGAGCGGCATGGAATGCTTTCAAAAGCATTGAAGAAATCACTACAAAGACAAAGAACCTTCGGCTCGGACAAATCTCTTGACTCCACCATTCTCCCTGCATTAGCATATGCCTCAGAGACCTGGGCCCTACGAAAGCAGGGTGAGAATGCTATTCTGGTCTCCCGAAGAGGAATTGAAAGAGCTATGCTTAGAATATCACGCCTCACTAGGCGAGAAAAGGAATCAGAAGTTCCGACCTCTGTTGCTGTTCCAGAGTCAGAGATGCTCTCTTGTTTGCCAAGTCATCAAAAATCAGATGGGCTGGACATGTAATGCAATTTGGAGATAACTGCTGGACTAAAGCCGTTACTTTTTGGATCCCACAGGACGTCAAAAGATCATGTGGCCACCCACCTACAAGATGGTCAGACTTCTTTGTCAAGACACTGAACGAAAGATTTGAGGCTCTTCACATTCCTGGATCAATCAGATGCCATTGGGCAACACTGGCACGTGATAGGTTCAAATGGAAACGTTACAGTTACCCACTTGAGCAAATCGATTAATGGGATGCAAAGTGATCAACTGATCAATTGACCACTGTGAGATATACAATTACAAGGGTGTTCATAATTGGATCTCTGTTATACAGTGTTCCAACACCCATCCCTCAATCAGTGTCCCATTCCTACCACCAACATCCAAACACACCCCCACCCAACCCCATCCCTCCCCTATTGCAGGCACATTTTTTTTACTAAGTCTCTGTTCCTGTATTTCTCTCTCTCTTCTCTTACACTTTGTGGCTTGCTGTATAGATATTAAAGGTTTATGATGTCTTTATGTGTATATTCAATAATAAGTTCTAATGTAACATTATAATTCCCCATGCCCCATGCCACAAACCTCCCCAGTTTGTTGCAACTAGAATGATCATTACAGTGTATAAATGTGAAAGATCCTGACAAAAACCTCGTCCTAACTTCCAGTTGTTGGCTGTGGTGGCTGGGAACTTGCAGCAGCACCTGCCAACATGGAGGTGGAGGAATGGGGAAAATCCCTGCTCCAATTCCTGCCAACATGGTCCCCCCCACATGTGTGAGCGAACCCCAGGAGCTATCTTAGACACAGCCAGGGCCTGGCTGAGCTATTTACCTCCCTCCGGATCTCCATGGGCCGCTCTACATGGGGCTAAGCTGCACAACTGTGGGTCTGGTTCACTCATGTTTTGAGGAATACCATAGTCTTAGGCAGGAGTAAGGATTCGTTCTTTGTTGGAAGTAAGCCCTGACCTACAGTAGTTTTCCAGATTCATTGTCTGCTCTCACCAAAGAGAGAGAATGGAGAGAGAGATAGAGACAGAGACAGAGACAGAGATAGAGAGACAGAGAGACAGACACTTTCAGGAGAAGTCAAAGAATGAACAAAATATTTCCATTTAGGAAATACAAGAAAAAGAGAAATACGATGAGCGAGAGCAAGTAGCAAGCCATGAAGGGAAATGATGCACCCCAACTTCCCATGTGGGGAACTGGAGACTTGAATACACACACTGGCTTTGGTGAAATGGTGTTTAAAGTGGTCTAGTGTAAGCATCCTGAAAAAAGATGCTCAGCTTCAGTTCTTCTAGATGCCAGACAGGTTGAGACTGTCACTAATAGCTGTGCTGTCCCCACATACAGCATCAGTTTCGTTCAGGGACTCTATAGGCAACACTGTAGCTCAGCCCATTTACTCACTCTCCTATCCCCTTCTTTGTCATACAATTGCTCATTGAAATTATAATTACTCTGATGGGAAAAATGTGAACTCAGTGGTTTTATTTCCTGTGTCAAAGGTTAGGGCTAGTGAGTAATTAAGTGCCAGAGAGGATGGGAGAGATCTGTTTAGCTATTAACATTCTCTTAAGGCCAGTAAGTCTATATGGTTATATGATACTGCAAGCATACACAATAGAAGAACCACTTTAACTATTTTAACAGTACATTTGTTTTAAACTGGGTTTTGGTCACCTTCTAACATCTCTCACTGGTGCTAAGAGAGCACATTATATACATGAAGAGGGAGTAGTTCTTAATTATCTCTGTCTCCAGATGTTATCTTTGTGTAAGAAATACAAAAGTTGGGTCATAAAATCTTTCCTTTAATGAATGGCTTTTCGTAAGCATATGGTGCTGGTTAAACTTTTCAGTGTGTCTCTTTTCAGCAGCAGAATGTCGGGTTTACAATAACCATGAGCTCTCTCATTGCTTGTATCATGGCAAAAGCCTCTGGTTTTCTCTTATTTTGTCCCACAGGATAAAAAAGTGTTGTTTTATTTCTTTTGTCTTCATTGATTGTTTCTTCATATATCACCTAAAAATAAATTTTCTCAGTATTTGTCATTGGCTACCAAATAATTTCATGCAAAACAGTATCCTCGAGAACTATCCATGTTGTGCATATGGCTGTATGTCTGCTTCTGCTTTTTTAAAAAAATGGTCCTCAGTGACAGACCATTTACCTCAGGCTGGCATAGGCAGAGAGATGGAGGCATAAAAGTGAAGGAAATAGGAGAAGTTTATTGGGGTGCATTCCTGGGCACTTGTTTCAAAACTATAACATACTTGGTTCTAAGCTTTTTTATCCAATAAGAAATCTGTGGTTTAAAAGGATCTGTCAAAGGGGCAAAGCCCAAGTTTTGCTCTTGGCACTATTCTGCATCCAAGAAGGGCTGTAGGCATGGGGAGAGCCATAACTTAGTCTTCTTGACACAACTTCCCTAATAACCTTTTTTTTTTTTTTTTTGCTTTTTGGGTCACATCTGGCGATGCTCAGGCTTTACTCCTGGCTCTTCGCTCAGGAATTACTCCTGCCAGTGCTTGGGGGACCATATGGGATACCGGGCATTGAACCCGGTTGGCCGCGAGCAAGGCAAACACCCTACCTGCTGGACTATCGCTCCGGCCCTCGTAATATCCTTTTAAGGATGCGATTGATTTCTCCACCTTTCTTGATGTTTGGGGGACGCCAAGATGTGTGGAGTTATATAATATTTAGAAGAGAGGCTAAATCTGATTGATTTAGAAGGAAGACAAGTTCCACTGTCATTCTGTAGTGACCTGGGTAAATCAAATCGAGGGGTTATTTCCTTAAGTAACACCTTAGACTCTTCTCTAGCTTTCTCAGTATGGGTGGAAAGGCCTCTGTCCATCCAGTGCAGGTGTAAATAAGGAGCAATAGATATTTATACCCTGGACATTAAGGTATCTATGTGAAGTCAAGCTGCCAATCATTCCCTGGATAAGTTCTCAGATGCTGGAAAGGTGGGGAGTTAGGAGAGAAGACCTAGGAATTTCACTAAGTTCCGAGTTACTTCTCTTACTGTTCTGTTCAAACCCTTCCCGTGGAAGATAGTTTTCACTAATATTTTTTAAAGCATCTCTTCCTCACAGAAATCTTCATGTAATCCCTTAATAATTTTCCAGTGCATTGGTCCAAGAATGAGCAATTTTCCTTGTTTGATAAAACCTCATTCCCATACCCATTGTTCCTCTTCTGCTGAGGATTCTGGCTTACAGGAAATATTCTCTGAATGGGGTATTAGTCCCATGATGGAACAAACCTAAGAACTGTCTCTAGTTGCAGCATCTGCACAATGATCTTCTTTAATGATCTCAGCCTCCCATTTTTAATGTCCTCTGCAGTGCATAACTACTATTTCCACAGGGATTTTCATTGCTTCCAGTAGTTTTAGAATTTTCCCCCATGCTTTATTGGACTATTTTTATCTGTTAAAAAAAATCTTCATTCCTTCCTTCCAAATCACCACCTAATCACCACCAGACTAATATAGCGTATTTAGAATCAGTGTGGTTGTTTACTTGGAAATCCCTCAGTTTATTAGCAGGCTCAGGAAAAAGCATGCTGTCTGCCTTTTCAGCTGAATTTCTCCCTAGTAAACCTCTGGCTTCCACTATCCTGGACAGCCTATGATAGCATATGCGGCTTCAAGTTACTTTATAGACTAGGCTGCTTACCTACAGTAGATAAGCCCAGTTTCATCTGGATTACACAGGGAGTGCCTTCTAAATCAAGCCTACTGGAATACATTTTAGTCAATCACCTTTGTAGTACTAGAATCTGATTTCTCAAAAGTCAAGTTATAGAAACATAGTTTTCTTTCCACCTTCATTTCAAATTTACCAGATGGCTTAATAAACCTGACTGTTTTTTTTTTGTATAAACACATAAAGATAGTGAACTCTCCATTTGGGATATCCTGTTATTTACTGAGAGGATTGGCTAAGGACAGGTGCGCCAATAGCAGATGTATCAATAGCAGCTTTAATATTTTATCTGCCATGTCAGAGTTACCCACACTTGACCATTATGAAGATGTTGAGATCAGGTCAGCATGATGAGCTGAAGGTGGCTTTTACCTATCACTTTTCTATGAGGGTCCTGGTAGGAAGGGGTCTATCCTGCACCTCTCCAGGGCTAGGAGGGATCCAAGTTTCCAGGTGTTTCTTGATACTTAGAGCAGGGTCCAGGCCACTGTCAGTGATTGCAGATTGCAGATTCTTTGCATTTCTTATCAGAGATGATTTCAAGTTCTTTAGCTGATCACCTCTAGGGTCTCCTGGAAGAAGGTTTCATGGCCCCATAATGACGTCTTGAAATTTCCTGCCATCAGTAGCTGTAGACCAAACTTCAGAGAAGAAAGACTTCCTACCTGTGTTGATGCAAATTGCCATAGTACCGTGAAGCATCGAAAAGCATACTGAAGGTGCTAAGAGGAGAGAAGCAAATATTACACTTTACTCACAGTAAAATGCTATCTACCCATTTTCTGTGACTCTAGTCTAAAGAAGCATTAAGATCTGTAGAGATAAAACATACAGTTTAACAATATGATGTTTAATTCTTTTAGTCCCATGTTGAAGAATGTGATTTCCTATAACTTTTTAAAGTGTCCAGTTATTTAAGAGTACATATCTTTTCTCCATAGATCTCACCAAAAATAGTATTAGAACTCTTATGCAGATATAATTTAAAGATCTCTTTATAACAACTAGTTTGATCATACTTTCTTTCCTTAAAACACAACTTCAAATATTCTACATATTCATTCTGTCCTATAAATTTTCTTTGTTCATTTCAAAACCAGCCTCATTTTAATAGGCTTCCTTTCTTTTACTACTCATGATATCTATCTCTAATCATTATCTTCCTTAATTAAGATATACATCCTTACTCCTTACAGTTACATATTAAAAGTTTAACCTCCTTATGTTAATGAACTTAGTACATTTGATCTCCCAAGAAATTTGGGAGAAAAGTTGCTAATCATTATCTCATCTAGCGTGACAAAACCATACATTGCACAATTCTTTCAAAAAGCAGTGAGTCAGTTCTATAGATATCCAAAGGTTTTAAGATGCTTACAATTAAAGATATTATAAGACATAACACACTTAGCTGAAAACATTAGAAAAAGACCAACAAAAGGAGCCCAACCCAGGCAGAAAAAAGGAAATAATAAAACTTAGAGAGGAAATCAATGAGTTGGAAACAAAAAAAATCCAAAACATTAATGAAACCAAGAGCTGGTTCTTTGAAAAAATAAACAAGACTGACAAAACATTGGCAAGACTTGTAAAGACAGGGAAAGAGAGAACCCAAATAAAAAATCAGAAATAAAAATGGTGACATTGCCAAAAACATATGAAAAAATGCTCATCATCACTAATCATCAGAGAGATGCAAATCAAAACAACAATGAGATATCATTTTACACCACAGAGACTGGCACATCCTCAAAAGAACAAGAAAACAAGTGCTGGCGTGGATGTGGGGAAAAGAGGACACTCATCCATTGTTGGTGGGAATGCAAGCTGGTACAGCCTTTCTGGAAAACAATATGGACATTCCTCCAAAGACTATAAATTGAAATCCCATTTGACCCAGCCATACCACTCCAAAGACTAGAAATTGAACTTCCATTTGACCCAGCCATACCACTTCTGGGAAGCCAAAAATAGGCAGCGGAAACACCATCCCTACCTTTATGTTCATAGCAGCATTATTAACAATAGCCAGAATCTAGAAACAACCAGAGTGCCTGAGAATTGATGACTGAATAAAGAAGCTTTGGTACATATACACAATGGAATACTATGCAGCTGTTAGGAAAAATGAAGTTATAAAATTTGCCTATAAATGGATGGACATGGAGAAGATTATGTTGCGTGAAATTAGCAGGAGAGAGACAGATACAGAATGACTGCATTTATTTGCATGTCATAAATATATATGTACATATTATGATACCAATATCCAAGGTCAAGTGAAACATATAACAGGAGGTCTTGTCAAAGGTGGAAATTATCACAAACGTGTGGGAGTCAGAGCTAGGTAAGATAGAAAATGAAACAGTGTGCCAACAATTGTTGAAAGTACTAATACCAACCTGGAACTGAGCATTAAATACAGGCAAAAGATACACATGACAGCCCTTAAATGTACGGTCTGTAATCCATAGTCTGGAAGGGAAGGAAAAAGAGAAAGAGAGAGAATGGGAAAGAAATAAAAAACCTGCCATGGAGGTGAGCTGGGGGAGGGGGAGGGAACCGGGGACATTGGTGGTGGGAGATGGGCACTGGTGGAGGGATGGGTGCTGAAACACTGTATGACCAAAACCCAAATATGAACTTTTTAATTGTATGTCTTTGTAATTGTATATCTCACGGTTGTATAATAAAATACTAAAAAAAAAGAAAGAAAGTTTACTTCAGGTTAAGAGTTAAACTGTCACTGTCTTCCCGTTCATCATCGATTTGCTCGAGTGGGCAGCAGTAACATCTCCATATGTCCTGTCTCATGCAAGTAGAGTCCAAGGGCACCTGCTTGCTCCAGGAACATAAAGAGCCTCAAACCATTCCATCAGGTCATGGGAATGAGGTCTATAATTGTTACTGGTATTTGGCATATCAGATACGACACGGGTAGCTTGCCAGGCTCTGCCGTGCGGGTAGCATACTCTTGTATGGAGATGTTACTGCTGCCCACTCGAGCAAATCGATGATGAATGGGAAGACAGTGACAGTGATATATATATATATATATATATATATATATATATATATATATATATATATATATATATGTGTCTGTGTGTGTGTGTATATATATATATATCGCCATTTTCCACTTCTGGACTTCCCTCTCGTCAGAACTCCACCCAGCAGACCAGCCCATCACAGCCCAGATCACCAACACCCACCCTGCTGCAGCTTTTTCCTCAATCCGGCCCAGGTATGCTGGTCCAGAGACTCTCACACATGGGGCAGAGCTGTTCCTTGCTCTCCCTGTGCAAAGCCGTTCATGAGGCAGTCGGGAGGCATGGCGGGTTCTAGCCCTGGCCCACCACCTTGGCAGAGCCTCACAACAAGCCAGACCACCACTCCCTCACTCCACGGGCGCCGCCATTTTCCACTTCTGGACTTCCCTCTCGTCAGAACTCCACCCAGCAGACCAGCCCATCACAGCGCAGCTCCAGCTGCCGCATAGCGGCCACGTGGTTCATCAATAAATGCTTTATTTGGAGGTGTTTAAAAGAGTTTGCCTCCCGCTCGACAAGCCTGGCAAGCTTCTCGTGTTGTATATGATATGCCAAATTCCAGTAACAATTATATTAGGTCATTCCCATGACCTAATATAATGGTTTGAGGCTCTTTATGTTCCTGTAGCAAGCCGATGCCCCTGGCTCTACTGGCATGAGACAGGACATATGGAGATATTACTGGTTCCCGTTCTAGCAAATAGGTGATCAACGGGAAGATCGTGATCGTGAAGAGTTAAACAGAAAAAACTAAAAATTTCATCCTTAGAATTCTGATTTCCTGGAAAACACAGTTATTATAGGGTAAAACATTTGAAGGTTACCATGAAACAGGAAAGATTTCACACTTATGGATAAGCTCCGTAAGGTCAAATAGTCTTAACCTTTTGATATCTGGTGACAAAGCTCACATGAAATAAAATTATCTTAATAATAGCATACATTTTCTTGTACTGTGCAGACTAATTAACAATGTGGTCAATATTTTTCACCATATTCTCCATTTAAGAAACCACTAAGGTTTACGTGACTCTTTGTAGTAGTGACTGGGGTTTAAAACAGCCAGTATTGTTTCTTCGGTCTACCAGTAGCTGGCTCCTTAACTGATTCCTGACTCCTAAATCCCCTGGATTATTTCTGGAGGAGCAATGAGAAATGGAGCTTTAGTGCAGTTTCTAGGGCTATTTGAGCTCTGAAACTGCTAGTGTCTTCCCAAAATACCCTACAAATGGAGCATTTAGGAATTGAGGCCTAACTTTCCATAATTCTGAGTACTAACAGCTGATGGAGATGAAAAGTGTAAGCAGGTAGTCTTTGGCATTCTTTATTGGGTTCTTTTCAATTTCTCCCAAGAAAATGTTACCCCTTCTTATGTTGGCCTTTCCAAAGTGATTCACCTTCCACAGTGAGGGAGACTTAATGCCCTCAAGTCTGCAGGAAATGACACCACCCACACCCTGGCAAAGGTTCTACAGAGAGTGTGTATTAATCCCTGGGAGTGACTTGAAAACTTGAGGTCAAGAGTTTAATACCTAATACTATCCTATGTGTGATCCCAGAAGTTTGAGCCCAGCAGTTGTCTGAGATCCCAGATCTACAATAAAGTGTGCAACACTGCAAATAGAGTGTGTGGAACCCAACCAAAGGAAGCCAACCCTGGGAACACATGTGTTAGTATCTCAAACAAGTATGCAACCTCTGGCCATTGCAACATTGACAACAGAAAATGGAAAGGGAGAGAAATAAGTGAACTATTTTTATGAAGGCTGTGAAAAATAAGTAAATTAATAGTTATTACTTTCTTTGCATCAGCTGTAATTTTAGTTCTTTAATACTGTTAGTACTTGATTCAAAGTAAGGAAAAAGAACAGATGCAGAGAAGATCTCATCTCTTGGTCCTGCTTGTTCCTTCGGGAGGTTGATTATCTTATTTTCATTTTAAAAATGAAGATATTTGTAAAATTGAAGTCATCTCGGTGAAGATACTCATCCAAGAGAGTTGGTGGCAAGTTCAGAATTCAGATCTACATCTTGTGACTTTATGTTGTGACTGATGTCTAATTTTAGCTGGTGCTAAAGAGTTTATTCTTAAAGATTTCCTCTTCATTAACATACTCAGTGATTGAGGTCATTAAAATGTCTGCCCCCCCCCCGGTCTCCACAGCCTTTAGAAAAATATCCAGGAGGTAAGTGACACATTGTCGACATTGAATACAGTTTCCTAAGCTGCTGGAAAGGAGTGAGAAAATATGGATAACTCAGAGTCCTGCTGCACTTTAGGGGAAAACCATTAAGTTATGTTGAGGAGTGTTCCAGTCATCTCTTCAAGAAGGTTAAATTGTCCCAAGCACATCAGTTCATCTTCTTGGCTAACGACTAAATTGTATCCTTGGCATTTGACTCAGGCCTTCCCATTTCCTATTACTTTTTCACCTTAGCTACAAATTGTCTCTACTGTGATTTCAAATGTCCAAATCAAATCTCCATGTTATCGCTGGTTCAGGAGATTAAAAAGTAAACCTCCAGGCAGCAGTTAATAAGGGATTGTTTATTTAACCATCAGGTCAAGAATGAAGTTCACAATCAATTCTCAAGAGTTCTGGATCAGAATTCACTTACATACTGCTAAACCTTCTGTTGTTTTCTGAGTTTGGAAAAATTAAAGAAATAATTTCCTACTTGATCTAATTAAAGTGAATCTCTGCTTAAGAATGGTAAATACCAGCATGTTTCTATCTCATTTTTCTTTAACCTATGCTATATAAGTTCTAATATTTATTGAATACATAGTATATGGTAGGTGTTATACAGAAACATTTTATTAATTATATTAATAGGTAATCCCAATATACCTAGTATATAATTACTATATTTATACTTTATACTGATGATAGAATTGAAAGTCATATGTTGAAAATGTTCAGATTGACACAGAAAACTTGCAGCATAACAATAAATGAACACATGGGTTTTTATAGTTTCAAGGTCCTTTACTTTATCCAACTTCCACGAAAATATCTACATAACAATATGCCTGTTTTCTTACAATGTTTATATGGTGATGCTTTTCTTTTCTTCTTTTTGTAATTTAACAGTCATTTAGTGTCTTCTAAGGACTAGATATTTAAATACAAATGGAAGACACAAAGTAAGTAATTTTTTCTCCTATATTATTAATTTATTTATTAGGTTTTTAGGCCAAGTATGTGCACAAGCTGTGAGTTTTCTGCCAAGTTTCTGCTTTACTTTTACAAATATAAAGAGAGGCTGGAGCAATAGCAGAGCAGGTAGGGCTTTTGCCTTGCCTGAGGCCAACCTGGGTTTGATCCCTGGCATCCCATATGGTTCCCCAAGCACTGTAGCTAGGAGTAATTCCTGAGTGCATAATCAGAGTAGCCTCTGAGCATTGCCTGGTGTGACCCCCAAAAAACAAAAAATAATCATAAATAAAGGAGCAAGAGTTAGATGATGAACAATTCAGGAAAGAAATTATGCTTTAGCACTGGAAAGATAACTCAAGTAGAGCATATGTATAGGAGTGGACAAAACTTAGTTTGTTCCCTGATGTATTGTGCTCCCTGAGAACTTGCTTGGTATTTCACTGATGCCCCAAGTACAACCTTGTTGAGCACCTGTCACACCTGCACAGCAGAACTGATGTAAAGAGAAACCTACCATGTCTCCACAGCATCACCTTATTTTAAAAAATGCTTTGAAATGCTGTTCCATTCATTTCTCTGGTGTTGTTCCCAGGGGAAAGAAGGGAACAGCACCAGGCCCAGACAAAGTCAGACCCAAACACCTGAAGAATCTGCTTCAGTACTCATCAATACACTGGCTCGGTTCCTCACATGCTACCTGTCTGAATGCAAGGTGCACTCCCAATGGAAAACCAGCAGGACAGTTCTTCTGTTCAAGAAGGGAGATGTCACGACATTGGCAACAATCACCCCATCTGCCTCGTCTTCTACGAGCTATTCACTCGAGTCATCCTGAACAGGATTGGCATAACATTTGAAGAAGGACAACATTGGGAGCAAGCTGGCTTCCGAAAGGGATTCAGCACCATCAACCATATCCACATGGTCACCAAGTTCATTGAAGTTTGGAGGGAGTTCAAGATGCTGCTCTGTCTCACGTTCATTGATTTAAAGAAAGCCTTTGATTCTGTGGAGTCTGAAGCAGTCGTCGAATCCCAGGCCAAACAGGGCATTCAAACCCAATACATAAGATCCTTCGTGAGCTGTATTATGGATTCACCACCAGGATCTCGCCATTCTACAAGGAGGTGATCATTGATGTCAATAAAGGGGTTCGGCAGGGTGATACCATTTCACCAAAACTCTTCAGTGCCACCCTCAATAACATCATGCGACAATTAGAATGGGAAGGAATGTGAGTAAAGATAGATGTCGGCAACTACACCACCTCCGCTAAGCTGATGACATCGTTCTAATAACACCAAATATTAGCCAAGTGGCACAAATGCTGGCCGACTTTGACCAAAAATGTGGAAAGATAGGTCTACAACTGAATCTCAACAAAACTAGGTTTATGAGAAATGAACTAGTTCCAGAAGCCCCATTCACTCTCAATGGAACAAATATCACTGAATGCAGCAGTTATGTATACCTAGGTCGAAGAGTCAACATGATGAACAATCTAAAACCTGAGATGGGCAGGAGGAGGAGAGTGGCATGGAATGCCTTCAAAAAGCATGGAAGAAATAGCTAAAAGGACAAAGAACCTCCGGCTCTGGGCACATCTCTTCGACTCCACCATTCTCCCTGCATTAACATATGCCTCAGAGACCTGAGTCCTATGAAAGCAGGATGAGAATGCTATTCGGGTAAGGTAAATGTGGTGCAAAAAACTCCACCTTTTCATTTCACTGGTAGAACAATGTACTGTGTGTTATTTTGGAGAACCACAGTACACAGGTATATATCACTTCATCACTTGACATCCCGTTATTCATCGATTTACTCTAGCGGGTGCCAGTAATATTTCCATTTGACCCTATCACATGCCAGTGTAGCCCAATGGCATCCAGTTGCTTCAGGAGTACAAAGAGCCTCAAACCACTTGACGAAGAAGTCTGACCATCTTGTAGGTGGGTGGCCACATGATCTTTTGACATCCCGGGGATCCAGTCAGTAATGGCTCTAGTCCAGTGGTCGTCTCCAAATGGCAATAAATGTCCAGCCCATCTGATTTTCGATGCCTTGCATCCCTGACTCTGGAACAGCGACTGAGGTCAGAGCTCTGGATTCCTTCTTTCACTTGAGTGAGGCGTGATATTCCAAGCATAGCTCTTTTGATTCCTCTTTGGGAGACCCGAATAGCATTCTCATCCTGCTTTTGTAGGGTCTATGTCTCTGAAGCATATGTTAATGCAGGGAGAACAGTGGAGTTGAAGAGATTTGCCTGGAGCTGGAGGTTCTTTGTCTTTTTAGCTATTTCTTCGATGCTTTTGAAGGCATTCCATGCCACTATATTTACACATACCTATATGTTGACACATTGTTGGTGAGTTAGTCATTCCTTGTGGTAATACTGTCCATTGAAACCTATGTAAAAGGACCTTTATGGTTGATGGAAGGAACTGAAAACGCAAACCTTTTATGATCATCTGGGTGGATAGGTATGTTGTAGAAACAGTCTTTTAAGTCTATGATAATTAGTGGCCAATCTTTAGGAATAGTGCTGGGGAGGGTAGCCCAGGTTGCAGGACTCCCATGGGGATCACTGTGGAATTGACATTCCTTAGTTCAATCAGCAACCGCCTTTTGCCTGATTTTTTTTCTGTATCACAAAATCTGGGGAATTCCATTCTGAAAACGATGGCTCAATATGTCCTAAATTCAACTGTTCTTCCACTAGATTTGTCAGCGCCTCTAACTTTTTGATATTGAGGGGCCACTGTGGTGTCCATATAGGTTTGTCAGATTTCCACTGAATACGGAAAGGTTGTGGGCGCTTAACCAATGCGGCCCCAATTAAAAAGGGTTACTCCCTGAGTTACACTTCTTCAGGAGAGCTGGAACAGGTGCCCGATGGGGACTGGACAAGGTATGTGAATCACTACCCCCCCACTGCTCCAGCATGCCTCAACCCCATAAAGTTAAAGGCATAGGACCTATATAAGGCTGGACCATGGCTACGTTCCCTTCATGGCCAATGCACGGCAGCCATCTCTCACTCTGTCGGAGAAAAGAAGAGGAGATATTGCCTACCCAGCTCAGGCTATGGGACACTCTCTTTAGGGCCCGTTAGAGGGTCAATACTTGGTGGAGATTATGCACATGTCTGCCCCTGTATCCAGCATGCCTTTGAATTTCCTTTTATAAATTTCAATAGGTATAATTGGCCGCTTGGCCTGCGAAATCCTGGTAGTGTACCCAACTAGATAGTTAGCAGGTGGCTGGCGGGCTTGGTTCTGTGTGGCTGTATAACCAAAAAATGAAGTTGGCAGAAGGGTTGGTACTGTTTAAGCCACCAGCTCTAGGGTGTTTGGACTGACTAGAAGGGTCCTCAAAAAATTAATAATAGTCTAGCAAGCGGTTCCCCTTTTTCAAAAGTCCATTTAGTTGGCACAGAGATTGACAGTACTATCGCCTCCATGAGATTCAGGATCTAGAAGTCCGAAATGCACCTTAATTCCTTTAAATTTTAGTCAATCGCTCCCTGAATTAAACCCATACTACCTGGGGAGCAGGTCATTTTATCCCTGTTTTTAGCATGTAAGGATCTTGACTTGGGTATATTGTGACAGTCTTAGGGCAGAGAATGTCAGACTGCCATTGTCTGAGGGGGTAGGCCAGGGAGTATTTATTGATTGCAATTCTGTAGGTTCTGATTTGGAGGATACTGGGCAGGTGGGATGAATGAGGGTGCCCCTGGATCCAGCTGGGCCTGGGGCTGGCCCCCCACCTAGTTTCCCGCATTCAAGGGAGGCATAGGTGTCATTTGAGCCTGCGGGGCTTGTGGAACCTGGAAGGGGATCCTTGTAATATTTCCCATAAAGGGATTATTAGGATGTTGCCCTGTATTAATAGTTCTCGAAGATGGGCAATTTCTAGGGGTGTGCCCCTTCCCTCCACAGTTATAGCAGATTATCTGTCCAGATGAAGCCTGAGGCTAACTTCGTCTCCGAGATGGACAGTCCCTGGCCCAATGTTTTCCCTTCCTGCACCTTGGGCATGGTCCAGGTGGGCCCTCCAAGGGATGGAATTGTGATTATTAGCATAGTTTCCCTGATCACTGTTTACCCTTTGAGGATTATTGTTTCTCCCTCTGAAGCTGTTTGACATATCACCCCTCTCCTGATCCTCCTGCTGTATGGGATAAGCCTCTATAGCATTCTGTGTCCCATGGGAGGCCAAACCAACATTTCTACAGGCCTTTAGATATCCCATGAGGTCTTCCTTTTCCTTAATACTATATAGAATTGCTTGACAATTTTGATTAGCGTTCTCATATGCTAAGGTTCGTTTTAGGATTTGTTGAGTGGATGGGTCTTGAACCTGTCTTTGGATTGTCTCACTTAATCTCCCAACAAAATCAAAGTATGGTTCATTAGGACCCTGGTAAATTTTTGTACAGCTACCTAGATATTCTTGGTTGGCATCTACTTTTCCCATGCTTTTAATGCTGTCTCCCGAACAAATCTTAAAACAGGTTCAGGTAATGTCGCATGTTTTTCTTTCTTTTGCCATTCACCTTCACCTTTCATCATGGCAAAAAGTTATATTATGGCCAGATTCTTTTTCTCTTAAAGTGTCAATATTCATGTTAACCCCATCTGCATACCACATTTGCCATTGCATGAACTGTGATTGGTTCAGACAAGTACGGGCTACCATTTCAAAGTCTGACAATACCCACTGTCTTTTTTGGCTCCAATCAGCTAAATATTTTAAAGAATAAGGACTTGATATTCCAAACTTATCACAAGCCTTCCTAAACAGGGTTATTGACTCAATTTTTAAGTCTTCATAAATCGGTTTTACTTTATCTTTAGATTGGTCATAAAAAAGATTGCTGGGCTTTGCTATTTGATTATTATTAGATTGACCACCAGAGGAACTGCCAGGCTCTTGGGGCCTGCACGAGCTAACCTGTTCCTCCCCTTCTTCCTCATCAGAGCTTGTAGTATCTGTCAGAGGAGCATCTTCCCCTTTGAAGGTATTAACTCCGGGGAGATTTTTAGTTTGAGAATTTGCCTCCTATGGGTTTCCCTGTTCCTCCTCTAAGTTATCAGCCACATTAGAATTCTTTTTAGATTTTTTCGCTGGAAATGTATACACCTTTTTCAAGTCTACAGTTTTGGGGGCATGTTTGCGAATGGCTTTTAGTTGGTTCATGCCTCAGTATCGGGTATGCACTAGGTCCTGATTGGTAAGTTATGAAATCAGAAATCTCCCTGCGTAACACATCCATTTATTGGTTTAAGTTTCCAAGTTTCCTATGTATTTCTTCCTTTTGTTCTTTCAACTTTATGTCTAACTTCCAAACCTCCTCTTTCTGTCCGTCTATTCTAACTTTCTGTTTGTCAATTTCTTCCTCTAAGATAGTGCTTATCTTACTGATATCCTTCTTCTGCTCTTCAAACTTTACTTCAAATTTTAAATCCTGTTTAATAGTTTTACTTCCCTGTTCTTCTCATTTTTCATCAAATTTTGAATCCAGTTTAATAATTTTATTTTCCTGTTCTTCTAATTTTTCCTCAAATTTTGAATCCAATTTAATAATTTTATTTTCCTGTTCTTCTAATTTTGAATCCTGTTTAATAATTTTACTCTCGTGTTCTCCTAATTTCTTTTCAGATTTTAAACTATGTTTAATAAGTCTGTCCTCAAGCTTTAAGACCAGTTGCCTGTAATTTTATGATTCTCACTTATTTCTTTAATCGCTGAGTAAACCTTATCCCTTAAGATTGCATTTAATCTATTACATTATTCCCTATCTCTATTAAACATTGTCCTTACACAAAGGTACAGTTTAAGAATCACAAGGACCTAGATGATTTGTGAAAAGATAGAGTAGTTCTCAGAAAGGAACTTCATTGACTGAACTATGTATGGTTCTGACCCAATAAAAGATACAACATATCTATACCACGAGAAATCCATCATTTTACTCACGGTTCGGATGCAGATGATCTCTGTCCGATGATGATTAGGCCAGACAATGTCTGTCATGCCCACCCAGGGACGCCAGATGTCGGGAAGCCGCTGGGGTCCCCAACAGTGTCAGGACAGAAGTTCTCTTCTACATCTGAGGATGCTGGGGAACAGATGAAAACTCACAAGTCTGGTGCAGTTCCAAAAAGGCTTTTTTTTTTTTTTTTTGGGTCACACCCGGCAATGCTCAGGGGTTACTTCTGGCTCTGCACTCAGGAATCACTCCTGGCTGTGCTCAGGGGACCATATGGGATGCCGGGGATCGAACCTGGGCTGGCAGAGGCCGGCCGCAAGGCAAATGCCCTGCCCGCTGGGCTATCGCTCCCGCCCCCAAAAAAGGCTTTTAATAGTACAAAAGCTCTTTAACAGCACTCCAATATAATGAACAAACTCTAGCTCAGGTCCGAACTTAGACCATACAAAAGAGCCTAAGTCTCCCACAAAAGAGAGAGGATCTCATCCAAGATGAGTCCTACCCAGAAGGAGCAAAAGGCCAAATAGCAAAAATCCAAAAGCCAAAAGCCAATAGCCAAAAGCAAAAGGCTGAGGAGCCAAAAGCCACAGGAGCCAAAAGCCGAAAGCTGAGGAACCAAAAAGCCAAGTGGCCTTAAATCAGTCCCCTTATATACAACAAAGTAATCCAGGGAGGGTCTTATCAACAAAGAACTGTAAACAGAGTTAGTGCCACACCCTATTTCAGGTATAAACAAAGATTAGGCCAAGGACTAATCCTGAGATTATCTCATATGTAAAACACTGGAGAGAGAGAGGGCTGATATAAAGCAATAACATCTTAATTTTATGAGCTTCATATAATCTAGATGGTACCCACAAGGTCCTGATTATTATCTGCACCAGGGTGATTATGAGTATCTTGTTCTCGTGTACTGAAAGGGTCACACTCGCCTGCTTAGAGCAAACTAGTATGAGCCTTCCTATAGTCTTCCTATAGTCTCAACGTAGCCAGGGTGGTAGTCTCCTGGTAAATTCTAACTGTACCACGCTGGGTGCAGTGGGTATAAAGAGAAACTGAGGAGCTGTGCCCAATCTAGAAAACATAGAAGTCTTAGTAGATGTCTAAGTCAGAAGTTATTCAGTCAAGGTGACTTCTGTAACTGCCTCACCCTCTAGCAGTGTTTACAAAGAAGAGAGGTCTCATTAGAATGAACCTTGGCTTAAATAGATTAAGCTGTGAGTGGGCAAAACAACAAAGATGCCAGATTAGCTAAACCTGTCCTCCAACACTATATATATACACAGGTATATATAGGTATGTGTCAATATACATATATGGTTTCTTATCCTGTGAGTGATGTCACTATCCTGTTGCAATCACACTAGTTCCCTTCTGTGAACAATAGCCCCTACATCTCTCTCTATCCCATGCATGCTTGTCTCAAGCAGTGGTTACAGGCCCATGGTGAGACCCCTGTGAGCTTAGCTGGGCCTCCCAACAGCAACCCAGCAGTTATTTTCATCCTATCTATTCTGACTCTTTTTTTAAGTTTTTGGCCAAGGCCACTAATGTGGGTGAGGCTTCTGTGCTCAGCACATTGTCAGTATCTTGGCTTCTGAGTCCTGACTGAATCTGAGCTCCTGGGCATCTGAGCCCTTCCTGTATTCCATTCCTGTCTGGGACTATGAGACCTACCTGTATTAGGCAACCTGTCCCAGCAGAATGCCCTACCTGATCCTGCAGTCTGTGAAAAAGGGAAGTGATACTTATCATTAGGGGTGGGCTAACACTTAAGCCTTGGCTGTATCAAATATGTTTCCTTAAAAATTAGCCCCTAAGGTGTACTCCTTATCTGCAACCCTTTGATATAAGTTCTTGAGTAAGAGATACACCTATACTTATCCTAAGCTTTGGATGGCAGGACAAGGTAAGGAAAACCCTTCCTAGTTGAGTTTGCTGATTTTTAAATTTTGAGTTTGATTCCATTTCTTTTTTGGGTGGTAGATAATAAGAGGTTTTGACAGGAACTTGGGGTTTTCTAATCTTTAAAGTAGCAGAGAACTCTCAAAGAAAAGACACCAATAGAATTCATTAAATTAAAATTATGGGCTACAAGAATCAAACAATTCAGACAAGCACATAATCACAAAAAGAAAAGAATTAAAAGAAAAATGACTTTATAATAATAAAATTTAAAAAAAGAAAAATTACCTTAAGTAGAGAAAATTATAGCAATCTCAAAATGCCACTGCGATTTAACGTATGTAACATTCTTGAAATGACACAATTGAAGATGGAAAAGATTAATGGATGCTGGGTCTAAGGCGGGCAGAGGGCTTGATTGGGGCTTACAATGTCAACAGAAGAGAGATTTTATAAAGGAAGAGTTCTACATTTAACTGATATGGTGCTTATCTAACTCTATGTTATAAAATCAAACAAAAATTACTGTTCAAACATCAACTCTCTACTTTTCATTTATTATAGAGGAAACGGGCCCATCTCAGGTAGATTATAAGTTTACTTCTATTGATTCGCAATTTTCTTTCAGTCATGCTCCTCATTTCACAATTTAAAAATGTCAAACAGTGAATACTTAAAATTTCTATTACCAAGCTTCTGAAACACTATTGTACAACTTATAGTTTGAATTTCAAATATAGGCCATAAACATAATTTTAGATCTTCTGTCGTGTTATAAATTTTAATTTACTGAATGAAATAATTTTGTGAATCCAGATCATTAAAATTATTTTAATATAGACACACAACTGCTAAAAAGATGAATGGTAAGTAATTTCAATTTTTTTTCATACTTCTCACACTTGAGATCATTCCTTAGAGTCTTAAAAGAATTTGCTTGACTTCTTGTTCTGCCATGAGCAAACTACTTTCACATTTTTTTTTGATTTTCTGCCACTTGAAGATCTCATATACCACAGTCCCTGAATGCAAAAGAGAAGAAGTACTTAGCCAGCTTTGGCAATAAGACTCCCAACTCAGCTTTCTTCTCTTTTCCCTACTTTCCCTCACCCACTAGCCCCTTCTCCTCCCCCAAGTCATCTCTATGTCTTCAAGAAGCTCCAAACAACACTCAAAAATAGATTGAGATTGGGGGAAAGGTAAGGGCCTGGTGTGTGAGGCAGGGTGGGAAATACACAGAATATCCTTCTTCATGTCTGTACCTACCCACTCCTGCCTCAGCCTCAGTGTTTTCCCTCACGGTCTCACAGTTGTGGAGATTATCCTAGAACTTTCGCACAATAATCATGGAATCAATCTCCTTCAGTACTTACTCAAATATCACCTCATGGGAAAGACTACCTTGAGTTTAAATTTCAATATGTATCTGAACTCTTCATCTTCCTTATCAGTCTTTCCCTCTCTGAATTACACATTTTGAAATCCTAATAATTTAATAAAATGTTTGCTCATGTCTTTGATTAGTATGTGTGATCTATGATGGTAGGGATATTTCTGTTTCAGTTGGTTATATTGTAAAGTGGCTGAAATACTACCAAAGCCCTAGTAGATAATGGACAAATATTTTAAAATGAATTAAAAAGTATTTAAAAATAGTCATTCTCCATGATATCTATTTACACAGAGATCCGGTCATCATGAATGATGACTGGATATTTTCTGTTCTACAAGCTTTACCTTTTCCCCCATTATATAACTGTTGGAGGACATGTTTAGCTAATCTGGGAGCTTTGTTGTTTTGCTCACTCCCAGCTTAATCTTATTTAAGCCATGGTTCATTCTAATGAGACCTCTCTTTTATGTAAACACTTCTAGAGGGTGTGGCAGTTACAGAAGTCACCTTGATTGAATAACTTCTGACTTATACATCTACTAAGACTTCTATGTTTTCTAGATTGGGCACAGCTCCTCTTTATACCCACTGCACCCAACGTGGGACAGTTAGAATTTACCAGGAGACTACCACCCTGGCTACGCTGAGACTAAAGGTAGACTATAGGAAGAATCATACTAGTTTGCTCTAAGCAGGCGAGTATGACCCTTTCAGTACATGAGAACAAGATACTCAGAATCACCCTGGTGCAGATAATAATAAGGACCTTGTGGGTACCATCTAGATTACATGAAGCACATGAAGTTAAGATGTATTACTTTATATCAGCCCCCTCTCTCTCCATTGTTTTACATAAGAGATAATCTCGGGATTAGTCCTTGGTGTAACCTTTGTTTATACCTACAATAGGGTGTGGCACTACACTCTGTTTAGGGTTCTTTGTTGGCATGACAACCTCCCGATTGGGTTACTTTGGTGTATATAAGGGGCTGACTTGAGACCCCTTCACCTTTTGCCTTTTGGTTCCTCAGCCTTCAGTTTTTAGTTCCTGCGGCTTTTTGGCTTTTGGCTTTTGGCCTTCTTCTTCCCTGTGGGATCTCGCCTTGTGAGCGTTTATTTCCCTTGAAGTTTTTACACGTGGTGGTCGCCATCTTGGCCTACACGTGGCTGGGGTTCTAGCCTGGAATCCTAAGCATTGGGGTTTTCCTTTTGCTGATTTGTATGCCTGAACCTGCGATAAGTAAAGCCTTTTAAAACCGCATCGGATTCCTGAGTGTTCATCCATTCCTCGCCGGCTCGGAGGTAGAAGGGAACTCGCTTCCGGCACTGTCGGGGACCCCGCGGAGCGCCCGACATATAACTACAGTAGAATTAAACCTCTTCTTGTTGAGAAAATAGATATACGTTCATTTGATTTTGCTTAACAGGTTGTCCTTTATCTCATTGCAAAATATCTTATCAAACTTTTTGGGGCAAAAACTGAACTTCATCAGATCTCTTCTTTTTGGAGATTTAACATCACCAGGTATCTTTGGAGAGACAAGTTAGCTCTGCATTGGTTTACTGAGTGGATGTCAGGGGTTGTCTAGCTATTCAATCAGGGTAGCATAATGACATAGAACTAATGCGTACAGTGAAAGCTCAGTGAACACCAAACAGATGAAGTGTTCTAACATAAGCCCTGAGAAGATGCTGAACTTAATCCCCATATCTAAAGTGTCTGACATTCTAAGACAGATAGATTCTGCTAACACAACTATCTGTGCTGTCTCTGCCAACAATCAGCAACACTGAGGTCCCAATGTTGCTCCATTCTGTCTCTTCATTCCTAGAACTAGCTTACACAGTCCTTGATTTGGCTTATTGAGATAGCCTATTAATCACACTCAACTTTTAGAATTATTTCAGTTTCCTTTCCTCGGATAAACAAGAAATATTTCATATTCAACACAACCCCTACTCAGAATTAACTACAGTTTTCTTGCTCATCCACGTTTTAAAATTGACTACTCTATAGAAAAAAGAAATTTGCTGCTGAGTAGTTGGGTAAACACAACTGAAAATAATTCCCCAAATGTTCTAAGCCTAGCACTTTTTATGGAGGTCTCCAAACCACAACTCCAAACACTGTGCCTTGTCTTGAATAAATTTATTTTGCTCTCATATAACCCATTCTATTCTACTGGTAAAAAATAATTTACTACTCCACTGCCTGAACAAAGTAGGACCTGGGTTTGAGTTGTTCTTAATACAGTAGAGAATAGCACTAGAGAAAAAGATGATATATTTCTCTCATCAATAAATGATTTTTGCTGATAAGCCATAATGTAAATGCTTTACATACCATTGAATTGTATCAACTAAATGAGGCAAAAGATTTTCAGCACTAAGTCCAGACCAAGTCCAGAGAATGAGTTATTTCCAAGAATTGCTTAGAATTTCTTTCACTTTTTTGAATGGCATAGTAAACTCAGATTAGACTATTGTACTAAATAGATTTTCACACATTTTTTCTTTTATTGCAACAAGAAGAGACACATAGGGTAGAAAAGGATAGTTTTGTTGGCAATATGTGGTGCTGAATCTTATGTTATGGTCCTTCCTTCCTGACTTCTAGATTATAGAGTCTTAACATTAAAAAGGTATTTAGCTTACACATAGTGGTATTAAAATAATAGTAAGTACCAAAGTTAGTAATGATAAAACATTATTGTATTTTCTCTATATTCTTGTATTTTTTCTACACTGAAGTTATGCATTATTTATTAAAAAGTGGGAGAAAAATTCCACTTTTTAGGTAAACTACTCCAGAGTTACAAATGATAAGATTATGAGTTAAAATGTAAGTTATAAATTATAATTTTAGATTTGTAAATCCTAAGCATTTGTTGGAAAATGCTAATCATTAATAGGAAAATGTGAATATGATATTGAGTGAAAAATTAGACTATGAAGCAGTATCTGCATTAATGATTCTTAAAATTCAGTGTACAGCATGTTACCTGAGGGACTTATTAAAACATAGATTGCTTTCTCAATATTGGTTTATATTTCAGTAAGTTTGAAACGGGCTCAATGATTTGCATTTCTGGCAAGATAGATGATGTTCATACTGCTGATACAAGATGATAGTTTGAGAGCTACTAATCTAAAGAATGGTTGCACATTTGTAAAACACAAAAATAAAATTACCTGGCTGTGCCAGAGAGATAATATAAAGGGTAAGGAAGATGCTTGCTTTGCATGGAGCGGACCTGGATTCGATCCTAGGTGCCACATTCAGTCCCCTGAGCACTGTCAGGCAAATCCCTTGGTGTAAAGTAAGTAGTAAACCTTGAGCACTGTCATGTATGGTCCATCCCCCAAATTTTTGCCTAAAAAGGTATTGGGAGATGAGTTTATAACCAGAAAAAAGTGGGAAGAGGGATCCTGCCTTGTAGTTCTTGTTTATATTTTCATCAAACTATCTATAATAATCAGAAAATTATTTTCCTTATTTCTTTTATGTTCATCTATTATTTTAAAATGCAAAGTAAAAATAATTAAGTATCCAGATGTAAGAACGAAATCTAAGCAGCTTTCAATTTGCCCAAAATAAAAGGATATACAGACCTTCTCTAAAGAGATGATAATGGGGCTGGAGCGATAGTTCAGTGGGTAGGGTGTTTGCCTTGCAAGCGGCTGACTGGGGTTTGATCCCCCGCATTTCATATGGTCCCCAAGCACTGCCTGAGTGCAGATCCAGGAGTAACTCCTGAGTATCGCTGGTTGTGAGCAAAAAAAAACGTGCAAAAAATAAAAAATAAATAAATAAAGAAATAAATAAAGAAATAAATAAATAAAAAGATGATAATACAATGGAGTAAAAGGGCGAGCAAATGATTAGTATATACTTGCTTATTTATTGACCATTAGAAGTCCCTTATACTAAATTAGTCCTTCATATATCACCTATGGTCTTGTGGTCTATTTTCTTCAAGAATTTTTTTTTTGCTTCTCTAAAAAGACCCCTTATATACTAATAACAACTCACCAGTTTATTTTGTCTATCTTGTTTTGGTGCCTAGTGATTCTTTGAGAAAAGCACCGTGTTGTTGCTTGTTTAACACACCTTTAGGCTGGCATGCAAACCACTTTAAATTATTATGTTCATCTTGAGTTTTATTTGTAAAAAAACTGCTGGATACTTTCTACTTTCTCATTTAGATCTACTATTCTTTATAAAATTCTTTATTTCAGCAGTTAGATAAGATTGTACCAGTAACCATTTCAAAAGGTTAATAATTGAAGAATTCCTGCCTGAAAAATTAGCCAAAGGAGGAAAAAAATACAAATTATTTTTTAAAATCTAGCAAAGCTGGAGATGGCAGTTATCACATCCCAGAGTTTCATACATGCAAAAACCCTACCACTAATCCCATTCTCAATAAGTTTCAGATGCATTAAAAAGATCACTTAAGATCTTGTTTCAGGTGACTTGAAAAGATAAAGAGTTAGAAAACGAGAGTAGAGTTGGTGTATTTTATGCCCCAGACTTCCCCTGACCCTGCTAGAACATCAGCATGCTAGATCATAGATGTACACAAATAGAAGTCGGATTACTTCAGTTAGGATTTTAACTTATCTTGAATTTTTTCTCCTTTATCTACTGGTATCACCAAGTTTTGGTGCCCAGTCCCTCTCTTTCCTTCTTGAGATGTAGAATACTAGTGTTCTGTTTAGTAATTCTTATTGATTTCCTTATCCCGCTCATATCTTGCACATAATTGCTTTATTAAAATCTCCTATAATTACCACATTTGAGTAGACCATCTGTTACCTACTGCGACCTTTGCAGACACACCTCTTTTTCATTTTAATGTGCATGTCAAGGGATTCAACCATTTATCTCATAGAAATATAAGCAGAAGCCTCCCATAGTCTAGAGCAGAATATAAAGAACATAAACCAAAACTCAAAACGTATTTATTCAAATACTCACTGTCTTATTAAGTGACACCATGTTATTTATTTCTCTTTATTCGGAGATTGTTATTTTTCACTTATTATGCTGTTGAAAGGTTAAGTAAGCAATTATGTTAGGCATCTGGTACTTGGAACATACATGTATGCTCCTCAAATTATTATTTTCTCCTTTCATTTTCTGTGATAGACTAAGGCACACCGTAAAGAAGCAGTTGTTTTACTTTCTTAAGAACTGCTTTTAGAGCTTGTTTGGAGGTTCTAGCAGGGGAGCGCAGCATGGAGAAGATTATGTTGAGCTAAATTAGCCAGAAGGAGAGAGACAGATACAGAATGAATGCATTTATTTGCATGGCATAAATATATATGTACATATTATGATACCAATATCCAAGGTCAAGTGAAACATATATCAGAAGGTCTTGTCAAAGGTGGAAATTATCACAAACGTGTGGGAGTCAGAGGTTAGGTAAGACAGAAAATGGAACAGTGTGCTAATAATTGTCGAGGGTACTAATGCCAACCTAGAACTGAGCATTAAATAGAGGCAAAAGGATACACACGACAACCTTTTAATGTATGTTCTGTAATCCATAGTCTGGAAGGGAAGGAAAAGAGAAAGAGAGAAAAAGGGAAAGAAATAAAGAACCTGCCTTGGAGGAGGGCTGGGGAAGGGGGGAGGGAATCGGGAACATTGGTGGTGGGAGATGGGCACTGGTGGAGGGACGGGTGCTGGAACACTGTATGACCAAAACCCAAATATGAACTTTTTAATTGCATATCTTTTTTATTTGTATATCTCACTGTGGTATAATAAAATACTTAAATAAATAAAATAAAAAATTAAAAAAAGAACTGCTTTTAAATTGTTGCAAGATATTTTTTATTATTTTTATTAGTCACCTTGAAACTACGAAGTTATTCATGATTGAGTTTTAGCCATACATTATTTCAATGTCCACTTCCCTACACCAATTTTTACCACAAGTCTGTCTCAAAGAGGGGCCCTTTGTCAGTGGTCAGAGGGCGTGTAAGTGATTTGCTCGGTCACTCCTGTTCTGAACTCAGGCATTACTCTGGTGTGGTTCAGGAACCACATATTGTGCTGGGATCAAACCCAGTAGGCCACATCCAAGTGAGCGATCTACCCACTGACCTATCACCACAGACCCAGAGTGGGATTGCACTTCAAACTCTAGCACTACATGAACACCAAAGCATCACTTTTGGTACATAGATGAACCCAGGTTCCACCCAGGGTAATCCAATTGGTCCCTGGAACATCAAACCTTAACACTGAACTATCCAACCCATTGACTATCTTCAGTTAGCAAAGCTGTGTTTATTATTTCTTCCCTGGTGAGACCCTAATTGAACTTCCACTGCTTCCCACTGCTCTCTGAGCTGAACATGGCAGAATCTAAAATTGTAAGTGTAAGTTACTCAGTGAAACTGAACACAGTCTGAATGACAATTTTAATTAACTTCATTTTTACTTTTTTCTCTTCTGAATTTAATGTTTGTTTATTTGTCCAGTCTCAGAAGAACCCAAAGAATCCAAGATTATTTCCTTTGTATCTAACCTTCAAAACTAACATATGGTTAACCTCATGTTAAAATGATCTTGCTGGCCACTGTGACTTGAGAGGTGCAGAGTTTTTTTTTAATTTAATGTAGACCCATTTGCTTATCTTTGTTTCCACTTGCTTCGTCAATGATGGTTCATCCTGAAAGATGCCTTTAGTTTAGCTTTCAAGTCACATCTGCCTACATTTTCCTCTATGGACTTTATTACTTTGGGACAGGTATCAAGATCTTTAATCCATTTTGATTTGACTTTAATATGTGCATTATAAAGGGGTCTAATTTTAAAAATATGCTACAGCATTGTAGGTCTGATTTGTTAGATCTATGGAGCTGACTCATATTGGATAACTGAAATTTTGTGTACTTCTTTTTGTGTACTTTGATTTTGTTTTTTGTTCGTGTTTGTTTTGGGGGGGTCACAATTGGTGATGCTCAGGGGTTACTCCTGGCTCTGCACTTGGGAATTACTCCTGTAAGTGCTCGCATGACCATATGGGATGCCGGGGACCAAACCCAGGTCAGCCTTGTGCAAGGCAAATGCTCTCCCCACGATATTATCACTCTGGCCCAAATTTTGCATACTTTGATGTATGTTACCCCATTTCATTCTTTTTTTTTCTTTCTGGGTCATGTCTGGTGATGCTCAGGGGTTACTCCTGTCTCTTCACTCAGGAATTACTCCTGGCAATGCACAGGGGACCGTATGGGATGCTGGGGATTGAACTCGGTCAGCTGCGTGCAAGGCAAATGCCCTATTACTCCGGCCCTCATTCTGTCCTATTTTCTAGCACCAACATTTTATTTGAAGATTCTTAGTTTGACTATTTTAGTTTCTGAATGTAAGATCATAAAATATTACTTTATTGTATCTTATTTTACTTAACAGAAGATCCTCTAGACCCATCAAATTATTACAAATGGCATAGTTTCCTTCTAATTTAAGATTAGTATATGAGCTACTGAAGAGAGCACTTTGTTCAGGTTTTTACTGGGTCTATTTTGAATAACCCAAAATAATCTAGGATTATTATTATGTTACACCATATAGCATTATTTTAACTAATACTAGTAGTATTTCCATCCTTCTGTGGTGGTTAAAAACACCTCAAAGAACGTAAAATTGGGATGTTAATCTTACTCATAAAATAATGCTAAACCAAGGGCTGATTTTTGTGACCAGATTCTTTATTATTGCTGTTATACTGTCATGTGTTGTTGACACATTTATTTTAGTTCATCTTCAGAACACACAGTTCGTAAGCAACAAGAAAAACATGAATCTGCTAGAAAGCCCATAAAATCCATTTGAAGTGAAAAAAGTGTAGGTCTTGGAGGACTTCTTGAAGTAGATGATTTTTCCAGTAATTTGTTGAGATTTACAGATACTGTGAATGAATTTGGTGAGAAACTTGATGCCAAGGGAAATAATGTTTGTGGTTTCTTCACTATCTCCAATATGGACTTTTATTTACCTTATAAAGGAGGTAAAGAGCAAGTCCCCACCAAAAAAAGAAATAAAAGGTTTTTTTTAAAAAGTAACAAGAAAGGAAGACATGGGTAATCTCTTAGACCTGACATCCATCTGATAATTACCAGGAATTTTTTTTACATCTGTTTGCTCTTCGGGGTTGTGGGAAATTTGCCATCAAATAGCAACAATCAGGGATAAATGCTTGATGAAAAAATGATCAGAGAAAGTATAAGGAAGTCTATTTGGGGCTGCATGTGTAGCACCTGTTAGCTCTTGCATTTACTAGGGATATGGGAATTCTTTCCTTAGTAGGAACCAGACAAAGAACAATGGCAGCTCGTAAAGAAAGGCAAATAGCTTATAACAGGGCAACAATGGTAAGCTCATTAGCAACAGAAGTGCCTACAAAAAGTTAATACATATGGAATTTGGGGGCCTGGAGAGATAGTACAGTAACAGGGCATGAGATTTGCAAGCAATTAACCCAGGTTTGACCTCTACTATCCCATATAGTCCCATTCCAGCAACACTACCAGGAATGATCCTTGAATGCAGAGTCACTGAGTGTTGCCAGTCATGACCTCCAGATGAAAGCAAGCAAACAAAAAAGAACTATAGGATTTGTAATTGTGTCCATAGTCTAGCATATTTTGAAGTAAAGTCTAGAATCTATGTAAATATTGGCAGTTTTTCCTGCAATCAAAGTACAAGCTCTAAAAAAAAGCAATCACTTACTATACAGAGAATAAGCCATCAGTATTTTCTGTGGGAAAATTATGATATAAATAGTTATACTGCTTCCCTGGAAATATTATTATATTATTATATATTAATAATGCATAAATATATAGTATATAGACATATATAATATAGTATATATTTATAATTATTGTATAATTCACTGTCACTGTATTCCCATTGTTCATCGATTTGCTGGAGTGGGCACTAGTAACATCTCTATAAGTCCTGTCACAAACAAGTGTAACCCAAGGGCATCTGCTTGCTCCAGGGACAGGAAGAGCCCCAAACCATTATTCAGGACATGGAACTGAGGTCCATAATTGTTACTAGTTTTCGGCATAACAAGTAAATGAAACATGGCTAGCTTGCCAGGCTCTGCCATGTAGGTGGTATAGTCTCAGTAGAAGGCTCTCATCGAAAGCATTTACTGATGAAACTTAAAGGGGAAAGATCAGATTTTCTCTTGGATGGAGCTCTGAGGAACTATGGAGTCTGGATGTTGAGAATGACTGACTGCATGATGTGTGGCTTGCTCTGGCTTCTTGCTAGGCTTACTGGTATCAGATAGAACCTGTCTAGAACTGTATACAATGTATAAATGTGAAAGATCTTGGGAAAGACCTTATCCTAAAATCACCATTCTCTAAGAATACTGTGTGGCCGCTTATGCCAAGGGAGCTGTGGGTCTGGCGTGGGTGGGTCTTTCTCTTCTGGGGCAACTGGCATGGAGGCAGAGGAAAGGGCAGGGCCCAAAACTCCACTCCGAGTCCGGCCAGTGTGGTCCCTCCCCTGCACATGAGAGCAAACCCTTGGAGAAATGTTGGACTGGGCCAGGGGCTGGGCAAGCCCCTTACCAGGAGGTCAGCTCCATGGGTTGCTTCCACGTGGGGCCGGCCGAGCAGCGCAGCTGTGGGTCTGAAGTAGATAGGTCTGGATGTCTTCCGTGGTTGCAGATTAACTGTGAGTCTGGCATGGATCAGTCTCTCTTCCGGGGCAGCTGGTATGGAGGCAGAGGAAAGGGCAGGGCCCAAAACTCCAGTCTGAGTCCGGCCAGCGTGGTCTCTCCCCCCCCACGTGAGAGCAAACCCTTGGAGCAATGTGTATTTATAATATATTATAAATATATAATTTATAATATATATTTATAACATATAACATCAATTATAATTAATTAAATAATTAAGTATATTATTGATATAATAGTATATATTATATTATAGGGTCCATCACTGTATCACTGTATCACTGTCTTCCCGTTCATCATCGATTTGCTCGAGCGGGCCCCAGTAATATCTCCATATGTCCTGTCTCATGCTAGTAGAGCCCAAGGGCATCTGCTTGCTCCAGGAACATAAAGAGCCTCAATCCATTCCAAATGAGGTCTATAATTGTTACTGGTATTTGGCATATCAAATACAACACGGGTAGCTTGTTAGGCTCTGTCGTGCAGGTAGCATACTCTTGTAGGTATCTCTAAGTCCAGCATTTATTGATGAACCGCAAGGCCACAAGGGGCCGCCGAGCTGGGTGCTGATAGGCTGGTCTGCTGGGTGGAGTTCTGACGAGAGAGAAGTCCGATTTGGAAAATGGAGGCCCTCATGGAGTGGGGGGTCGTCTGGCTTGTTGCGAGGCTCTGCTGGGGTGGTGGGCCAGGGCTAGAACCCACCATCCCTCCCGGGCACCTCATGAGCGGCTGGTCACAGGGAGAGCCAGTAGCAGCTCTGCCCCATGTCTGCGAAGTCTCTGGACCGGTATACCTGAATCGGATTAAAAAAGACTGCTGCAGGGTGGAACTCGATGAGCTGGGCTGTGATAGGCCGGTCTGCTGGGTGGAGTTCTGACGAGAGAGAAGTCCATCACAAAATACAAAATTAGGTTATATAAAGTGGTTTGCCATAGCCTAGAGACCATTTTTATATTTTCCAATCTTGTGGGTAGAATAACAGAGAATTAGCTGGACTTAAGCTTTACACTGAAGTAAGGAAATAGAAAAAATCAGTCAAAAGGACTTGTTCAGGGGCCAAAAAGATAGTCTAGTGGATAGGACTCTTGCCTTGTATCTTATCTATTTCAGTTTTTAGCACCCGTATAGTACTTTTGAGCCTACCAGAAGTTATCCCTGAGCACAGCCAGGTATGCCTCCTAACAAAGCAAAAAAAAAATATGCTTGTTTAGAAGTGTTCTGAAACTCTGTAGAGTGCTGTTTATTCTTAAGAAAGAGAAAAATAGCATTTGGGGAGCTTACTGTGAACATGATAGCCTAATATAAAGGTGCAAGAATACTGAGTTTGTCCATGAGTGGCAGTAGCAGAAATATGGTGGCATACTCAATGCCATAGGCTCTAACTGGCTAAACCTATCTGGTAAAGAATATATTTGAAAATTAAATGCTGCCTTAAAATGGCAGTTGCAATCTAATTATGTTTGTTAAAATGTATGTAAGAAAGATTGTCCAAAACAGGTAAATGAAGAGCTAGAGAAAAGTTGAAAGGTGGGAATAGAGAACTTTGATAAAAATTTATAGTCAAAACTTGAAAGGAGATGGGTGCCTCTGAATGTAAACAAATTGACCCT
Source organism: Cryptotis parvus (assembly GCA_021461705.1). Taxonomy (NCBI): domain Eukaryota; kingdom Metazoa; phylum Chordata; class Mammalia; order Eulipotyphla; family Soricidae; genus Cryptotis; species Cryptotis parvus. The sequence goes on along the minus strand of JAJIBD010026061.1, from coordinate 116,355 downwards.
CCTGCAGTCTGAGAGAAAGTGAAAGATACATTTGGAAGAGTCAAGAGTTAGGAATCCCCTGAGAATAAGAACCAGCTGCCCCTAGAAATGTATACAGCTGCTCTTTCCTGGTAGATAGAGGAATAAAAAAATGTCTCAAGGTATTTTTGGGTGAGTATTTGAGTCATTTGAGATATTACCCATGATGTGGCTTTATTTTCTGATGTTTGGGTATCTAGAATTAATTTACAAAACCCCACTTTAATAGCTTCCTACTTCTAAAACCATTAAGATAGAGGGAGTCTACTCAAATCAATGGAATATAACACAGGGCCCAGAAATTAACGCTGAGATTTATGGACAGCTAATAAACAGCAAATGATCTGGATGGTAAAGTGGAGCAAGGAAAGTTGTTCAACAAATAGTGCAAGGAAAACTGGATAAGCACATGTGGAAAATGGTAATAGATTTGTGTCTCAGACCATGCACAAAAGTTAATGCAAAGTGGATAAGACCAGAATACATAAAACACATCAATAAAAATACAGGCAGACTATCCAGGATAGGGACCTTAGGGGTGATTTGAATGATTTGATTCCACTGGCACAGACAACCAACCAAACGCAAATGGTATTCTATGCTTGTCTGTATCTGTGCCGAGAACCTATTAGGCCACATACAGAAATAGGATCTGTGACTTGTAAGCCATAATAACCGACTCCAGGGCTGGATAGATAGTGCAGCAAGCAGGGTGCATTTCTTGCACTAGTAGATTCACACTTGATCCCCACACTACATGTATTACCCCAAGCTCTGCCAGAATGACCCTGAACATGGACCTCGGAGTGAGCACTGAGCACCTGGACGAAAAGCGAACAGCTTCCCGCTCCCCTTTCCCTCAACTGAATGAAATTTACTGTGAGGGGTGGTGGGTGGCGGGAAGGAAAGGAAGGTCAGGAGGGAACGGGCTGGAGGGGCAGGGCAGCGTGAGGACAGTTCTAAGAGCCGAGTCAGTGGCCTCTGAACTGCGACTTCTGAGCTCTCTGTGGTCTGCTGACCTAGCGGAAATTTATTTTTCTTTTTGGGTCACATCTAGCGATGCTCAGGGGTTACTCCTTCCTCTGTACTCAGGAATTACTCCTGGCGGTGTTGGGGGGGCATACGAGATGCCGAGGATCAAACCTGGGTCAGCTGCATGCAAAGCTTATGGCCTCCCCACTGGACTACTATCACTCAGGCCCCTCGCTGAGGTCTTTGAGTCACCTTCACTGTCTTCTGCAGTCAGGCCCTGGATGGGGCTACTCCAGCACCCAGAAGTGAGAGGCCTTTGCTTTCAAGCCTGTTCTCAGTGGAGCCCAGCGGTTCTCCTTCAAGCAAACTCCATTATCTTAGGATAATGGTGCAGGTCATGGTGTTTCAAGGTTCTATGTGTGAAATCTGACCATTGACAGTATTGTAAAATACTATAAAACAGTGACTGAAAAGAAGAAGAGAGAAGAGAGGAAAATTAAAAAAAAAATTAGGCACAAGAAATAGTTCCAAGTGGTGGTGTGAGGGGCTTGTACACATGAAATGCATGAGTTTTGCCCCTGGAACCACATGGTCTCTTCATAGCGTCAGCGGGTCTGATCCTGGTGGCCCTCAGTGTCCCAGAGCCTGTGTGAACTTCTTAACTGCACTACCAGAAAGATAAACTCTCCAGGATTCCGCTCAGTTCTTGGGGAGGTCCCTAATAAGATTTAATAAAAGCTCAACCTCTTGAGAGGGTTGGAAAGTAGGAACTCTGGTCTCCCAGGGCAGATTAATCAAAATGCCTTTTTCATTAAACTTGTAGGAGCTCTACAGCATTTACATTGCAAATCTCTACTAAGTACATTTACTGGTGAAAAAATGAGATACTTTCAATGCAAGTGGCTCTAAGAATTTAGGGGTGGGATAAGAAAAAGCAATGTCCTCCACACACCTCACTCTGCCTACTTCTGGGGCCTAAACTGCTTCTGAATTGACATTTTTCCCTTCTGGATAAATAAGTTAATTCTGTCACTGTCTGTTCTATAAGGAACTTGGGAACTCTAATACTCTGGTCTTAATCTACTGAGATTTGAATTATTATTCTGACTCCACTGAAGAGGTGCTAGGATTTGAACCAGGTTTACAGCTGCAGCTGTACGCTAGGCAAGTGCTTTAACCTTTACGTTATCTCTGCTGCCCTCACATATGTATCTCAAAGGATAAATTCAAGGGGCCACAGCACACTAACTAGTTTAAAGAGAAATATTCATATTCAATTATTTGTAAAATTGATCATAACATGCACTAATTGTACAGCTCAGAATTTCTGGGAAATATATTTTATAATGTATTTGGGAAGTTATAAAGTACTTTGTCATAATTTTAAGAGATAATTTGAAAATTACTCTCAATTTACCATTAGAGATATGAGCCAGAAGCATTTACTTGGCAAGGTTTTTCAATAAATTTTGATTAAATATAATAATTAAAGTTATTATTTTTATTTCTCTCTGTGAAAATCAAAAGGAACAGTAACAATGAGCTATAAACTGGAGTGGTAAAATCATTGAGACCATCCTTGTTTCAAGTTTTTGTCTTAGAATACATAATATACTACAGGAAGTACAATTCTAGTGATATTTCTCTCCATCAGTTCAGCTATCAATATATTTTTTTCCAAATACGAGTCATTGGAAAAGGCTCATTTTGCCCTTTTTGGTTAGAAAGGATTTATGTGAAAAGGAAACGTCTTACATGCTGATGAATTTATTAATGATCAAGCGTGTATCCAACTGCATTGATAAGGAGAATGGGAAGCTTGTTGCCCACAAAGACTCATTGGCCACCAGAAAGATAAATGAGTGACAGTTGGTTTTCCACTAGAGCCACACCTCCCATTGCACCCTCTTCCCTGTTTTTTTGCAACAAGAATATTCTCCCAGGCTAAAGGGGAAGACACATTTATAGATCAATGAGACAGCTGTTGTTCTTAAAGAGGATAATTTGTTCCAGCTTCAGAAATTGCTCTCATTGGTCACCCTGGGAGTGAGCCCAGATGCTTTCTGTTATGAAATCCAATGTCAAACCAATTATGTGTGTACTGATGCATCATAATGTCTGAGATGAGGAAATTGCAAATTAGGCCATTTCCTTGTTATAAATTTAAATTCTGACATTTTATATTGTCATGATTTATGCTGACTCCTACTCAGTGAAAATGTTGCTTGACTGCTTAGTTGATCCAAAGGCAGGTATATATCTTCAAGCAGGTAACTGAGTTAAAAAAAAAAACAATGCTGATTAGTGTTTTGCATTGTGTTTGGCACCTAGTTTAGATAAGGCAGATCTATATGGTTGGATTAAACTGAGCTTTGATTCCAGTTGAGCATTTTAGTACCTCACGATTATCCTGGAAGAAGAGAGTTCTTGGAGTTAGGAAACTGAATTCAACTCTAGTTGTGGCTCCCCACCTGAGTGATCCAGGCAAGACAAAAAAATAGTTTTAGTAAATGCTTTTTTTTAAATCTATTTTTGCCTCATTTTTCATGATAAATATGATGTGAAAACATGCAGTTAAGTCTGTACATTTGCTCTGAAATTTTCAGGTGAATTTGTTTGCAATTGCTATAAAAGTTTCTTCTGTGTAATGTATAAGAAGTTGGTAAAAGATCTGAGACTCTAGGATTATATTTTCAATATGAAATGTACATATTCACATCATGAGTAAAAACACTATAAATAAATATGAAAATGTGTCTGCATGCATACACTCCCATATGCACATATGTATTTTTCTTTTGTCTGTTTATTTGACTTTGGTCTAATTTAATTGAAGTTGAATGTGAACTATTTACAAAGATTCTGACCTACACAGAGAGAAAGATTGTAACCCATAAAAAAAGAAAGGTGAGAAAGGGAGACAATATAGGCATTGTTTGAAAAATTAAACTTTGGGCTTTAAAAACAACTCTTTTCTGCCTTTATTTATAGGACTAAGTTATTTTATATACTATTTATGGGAGTTGTAATGTACTTAATTATAAAGTTGATGCTTTTTATATTCTTAAATATTTGATGCCTTAAATTAAGTCAAGGGAACTCCTTTATTCCTAGTTCTTAAAAAACTGCCTTAATATCATGAAAAAAAAAAAAATTATCTTGATATGGTCTTTTACTTTTTTTTTTTTGCTTTTTAGGTCACACCTGGTGACACTCAGGGGTTACTCCTGACTATTTGCTCAGGAATTACTCCTGTGTGCTCGGGGGCTATGTGGGATGCCAGGGATCATACCCGGTTGGGTGTGTACAAGGCAAACACCCTACCTGCTGTGCTATCGATCTGGCCCTGGTCTTTTACTTTTTAAATATTATAAATTGTTATTTTAATTTTTTTTTTTGCCTTTTGGGTCACACCCAGAGATGCTGGCTTTTTGCTCAGGAATTACTCCTGGCTGTGCTTGATATACCATATGGGATGCCGAGGATTGAAACCCGGTCAGCTGCATGCAAGGCAGACGCCCTACCCACTGTGCTATCGCTCCGACTCCAGTTATTTTAATTTTTAACAGCTTAATTAATTTATAATTTTGATTTATACCATAAAATGTACTCATGCATAAAATGAATGGATGAGTATACATATAAGGAAAACATAGTTTGATGTGTTTTAGTAAATATATACATCTCGGCAAGCATAACTTAGTCTATTATTATAAAACGTATCATAATGCCTATTATTATGAAAGCTTTTCCGTTTCTACTTTTTGTTCTTAGGGTTTTATTTTTTAGAAAAATGTTATTGTTGCTCTTGGTTTTATTTATTTAGGCACTGTGATTACATGATTATAATATAGTTACAAATGAAGTTTCAGAGATACCAATATACGGGTATCACTGTATCACTGTCTTCCCGTTCATCATTGATTTTTTTTGAGTGGGCACCAGTAACATCTCCATATGTCCTGTCTCATGCTAGTAGAGCCCAAGGGCATCTGCTTGCTCCAGGAACATAAAGAGCCTCAAATCATTCTATCAGATCATGGGAATGAGGTATATAATTGTTATTGGTATTTGGCATATCAAATACAACACGGGTAGCTTGCCAGGCTCTGCTGTGCGGGTGGCATACTCTTGTAGTCATCTTTGATCTGCATTTATTGATGAACTGTGCAGCTGCAAGCGGCTGCACGAGCGGGGCTGTGATAGGCTCTTCTGCTGAGTGGAGTTCTGACTAGAGGGAAGTTTGGATGTGGAAAATGGCGGCCCTCATGGAGTGGGAGGGGGGGGGGGTCGCCTGGCACTTGTGAGGCTCTGCTGGGGTGGTGGGCCAGGGCTAGAAACTGCCATACCTCCTGGGTGCCTCGTGAGCAGCTGGGTACAGGGAGAGCCGGTAGCAGCTCTGCCCCAAATATATGGGTATCTCTCCATTAATATTTCAAGGTCTTTTTCTCCCTTACCCCCTTGGTTGACTCAAAGTTTGGAGTTTTCAAACTCTCAGGGTCTGTTGCCATTGCCTATTACTATGTTGCTTTATATTTAACCTATAAGATTATTCTGTATTTATCCCTCTTATTCTAACTCCCTCTTGTTCTGTCCACTAAGTGGTCAGTTTAATTATTTTATCTTTTCTTTTAGCTGAGTAGCAATCCATTGTGCATACATTTATATCCTTTAGCCATTCATTTGTTTCTTGGGCATTTGGGTTGTTTTCATAATTTGATCACTGTGTATAGGGGTGCAATAAGCATAATGAATATGTATTTTTGAAATAGTATTTTGGGTTTTTTTGGGGGAGGAAACTCAAAATTGAATTGCTGGCTCATATGTAAGTTAAATTAACTTGTTTTGAGAATGTCTATACTGTTTCCAGAGAGGCTGAAGTGAGTAACATTCCCACTTCATGGTGGGATGAAGTTTCTTTTTTACCCACATCCTTGTCAACATTTATTGTTTCTATTTGATATTTGGTGTGTACCAACCTGACCTGGATGAGGTAATATCTCATTGTTTTGATCTGCATTTCTGTGATGAAAAATTAAGAAGCAGAAATAAGCAGCAGGGTTGCATCAAGCTAAAAAGCTTATGTATTGCAAAAGAAAGGGTTATTAGAATATGAAGGTATCCAATATACTGGTAAAGAATATTTTCTCATCTGACATGGAACTAAGTTTCAAGAAATATAAAGCAAAACTTAACAACAACAAAATCAAACAGACTCATCAGAAAAAAAAGGACAGAACTGAACAGACACTTTCTAAAAGAAAACATATAAATTGTGTATAAAAATAAGAAATAGAAATTATATTTAAAAGAAATATATTATTTCTATATTATTTCTTTTACCTCACTTAATAATTTTATGTTCATATCATCAAATGACTCTATAGAGCATCCCTATGCATTGCTGAGTAAAATTCTGTTACTTGTCTATTATATTATTTACCCACTTAAACAATATCTAGCCAATTGATCTCCATTTGATTTTAGTGTTAGGTTATATGTATTTATACATATTTATAGATTTTGTTTGTGAAATATATATACATATATACTTACATAAAATATACATATGTACATATATTTCACAAAGAAAGTCCATAAATATGTTCTTATATAAATATATATCACAAAGAAAGTATATAAATGTATATATGTACATAAATGTAAATATAATGTATATAAAGGAAAGCACATAAATGTATATGTATATAAAAATGTATGTATATATACATAATTTTGTATTTGGAAATATCATAGAAGAATTAATACATTACACTTTAAATGTATGCTTAACTAAGAAAGTGTTCAACAACATCATGCTTTGGATGTAGGGAACTCAAGTTCCATCACTAATCCTACATGTTTCACCTCCTTAGCACTGGCAGTTGTGATCCTGTTACCCGGAGCTCAACCAGTGTGTCCCTGACAGAATCTGGTGTCACAGGGACTTGATATTTTCCAGTCTTTGAGCCCTAGCTTTGAAGTAGTGGTCCAACAGAAGTGAATATTACTGGAAGCTGCCCTTGGTCACCCTATTCATTGCTTGAGAATCCCAGAGAAGAGAGAGGGAAGGGATGGAAAGCAGAAGCAGGGGAGAAAAGGTCAGGGAGAGGAGTGGAAGGGGAGGGAGTGGAACAGGAGAGGAGAGAGGGAGAGGAGTAAAGGGAAGGGAAGAGGAAGGAAGGAAAGAGAAGAGAAAGGAAGTGGAGGGGAGGAGAGGGGTCGGGATGGGAGGTTTTGAAGGGAATTATTGAGAAAATTGATAAGGGTATAGTGTGAGGGAGTTCCTCTAAAGAGATGGAGTGGTTCAATATTCTGACTAGGCTGATAGTTACATTGATCTCCATTTGCGGTTTCATAAAACCACATTCAATGCAAGTTCATTAAATGTGGTGAATGCCAAATTAGCTGTATAAATTTGTTCATAGGATCACCAATTTAATTTTTTCTGCCTTTTATCCTTGGACTACACTGGAAGATGGGTGCAGAAATCTCACTTATTTAAACCTTTTAAAGATCTTAAATTTACTCCAAAACAAAACAAAAAAAATTTAAAGTAAAAATTATGATATTCCACCATACATCCACTAGAATATCTATGATCAGAAAAATTTGACAACAACAAGCATTTAAATATTACTCATGTTAGTTATAAGAATGTAAACTAGGCCAACTCTGTCCATGTGTATGTGTGATGTGTGTGTGGTGGATCGTTGACTGAACTCAGTATTGTACACATGCAAGATCTGAGCTCTACAACTGAGTTACATCCCTGGCCTCAGAAAGAAAAAACTTTGAAATCACTCTGGCATTATTTTTTCCTCCCCTTCCCTCTCCTTCCCTTCCTCCTTCCCTTCCTTACGCTGCCTTTCCTACAAACTAACAAAATAAATTTGCTTTTGCTTCACTGCTCATCTACTTCTGAAATTCTTTTCCAGGAGGAAGACAAAGAACCTGGAAACCCTGGGTGATACCTAGGACTGACTTTCTTTTCCTGCAAAGAGCAATTCCTCACTACAGCCTGAGTTCATGGTTCCAGAAGAAATCTCTGGAGGTGGGGATAAACTCCTGTGCACAGAAGATTAAAACAAGTGTGGCTTGATGGCCACCTTGTGGAGCTGACAGGGTTCTGTCCAGTGCCCTGCAGGGGCTCATCACAGACTTTATCAGTCCCAGCCTTCCCAGCAGGTCCAGGGCGGCAGAGAAGGATGGGCAGAAAGTAACCTTCTCTCTCCTCCCAGTCTTACATAAGCCACCAATGGAGGCCCACCTACACCATTGGATCTGACATTTATGAGATTTGCCAATTTCACTTCTAGATATTTATTCACATTAAACACACCCTAGTGTTCACACGAATTTAAAAAATCATTTTTACATTTAAAAGGGTTAAAAAAAAAAAAGAAATGTACACGAGAACTATGATATTTGGCTCTCCAATCCTGAAAACTATTTACTACCTGGTCTTACGAGGGGGGATGTGTCAACCTCTGTGCTGGAGTGGTGATTGAATTTATATCAAATATTTGCCCAAAATTGGTTTCCAGATTGGCTGCTGAAGGCTGCATTCCCATCAGTACTAATCTGGAAATCTAGCTGCTCTAGGTCCTCATCAAAGCTTAGTAAGTAAAAATGGTTATTGCACACATTTTAATAGTAATGCCATTATAGGTATATCATTAAGCTTTTAATCTACATTTCCCTAGTGACTAATAAAGGTGATCATATTTTCATGAATTTATTTGCTGTATTACCCTTTTGAGTTAAATGTCTGTTGGACTCTTTTTGTTCATTTTATATAATTAAGTCTTATTTTCTTAAGATTTCTTTATGGACTTGTGTTGTAATTCTTGTTGCTGATGAAAATTACAGATATTTCTTTGCAGTCTGTAGCTTGCTTTTTCTTGCTATCTCTTAAACTGATTTTTTATCCCGAATATATTTTAATCTTGATGAAGTCTGCAGGTAGTCAAGGGAAAAACTCTTCCTTTCCCCCAGGGGGTTTGTCTCAGGCAAACAAATTAACATTGAACAGATAAGTAGGAGAAAAAGAACAAGTTTAATTATGTATGCATGGAAAATTTGCATGGTTGTAAATTGCAACTGAAAAACAGGAAAGGAACTTTATTTCTGAGATAAGGAATGCCATAGGGACCTCAGAAAAGTATGAAAATGGGTGACTCAACAAAGCTAATTTGTATGCCATAAGAGTGGGGATTCTGGGGGGCCTGAGCTATAGCCCAGCGGATAGGGCATTTGCCTTGCACACTGCCAGCCCATGCCAATGCAGGTTCGATTTCCGGTATCCCATATAGTCCCCCTGAGCACCGCCAGGAGTAATTCCTGAGTACAGAGCCAGGAGAAACCCATGAGCATTGCCGGTGTGACCCAAAAAAGCAAAAAAAAAAAAAAGTGGAAATTCTGGGAAGAGGGAGTTATTTCAGGAAATGATTCTAAATTTGAATCATCTAGCTCTTTCGGGCAAAGATTACTGGGTAATCTCTTTCTCTCTTCTTATGTGTCTCTCTCTGTCTCTTGCTGTTTCTGTCTCTGTAACTGTTTTCTCTCTATCTGTTTTTGTCTCTCTGTCTCTCTATATCTCTCTGTGTCTGTCTCTTTCTCCTCTTTATCTTTATTTTCTCTCCCCACACCCTTTTACTCCTCTATTACCCAACCCCCTTTCTCTTTTCACCCATGCTGTCTTACCTCTAAAATGAACCTAAAATGTCTTATCCTTTGCTTACCTGAAACATTTTTTTGTAGCAGTAGATATTTATTATACATTTTACATTTTCCTGATATTTTATTCACTTCCGGTGCACTTTTTGCAAATCCTTTGATTTTAATACTGAAGCTATACCTAAACTAGGGTTATATTCCATTCTTGGGGCCTTTTGTTAGAGGATGAATTCTCCCATAACATAGTCTTAATTCATGAATTGTGCAGAAGGACTTTCATTCAATTTAAAGTATTTGTAAATTTCATCTATTTTTCTACATTGATTTTAAAATAAATTCTATGGAAGTTTGAAATAAATTTAAAATAAATTTATAATAAGTTTAAAATAAATTCTATTAAAGTATAGTAACAAGTGATAGTCTGTTCTGCTGGTGGAGTTGTGATGAGAGGGAAGTCCAGATGTGGAAAATGGCGGGCCCCATGGAGTAGGGGGTGTCGATTGGCTTATTGTGAGGCTCTGCTGGGGTGGCAGGCCAGGGCAAGAACCCACTAGCGGCTGCGCCGATTCATCAATAAATGCTTTATTTAGAGGTGATTACAAGAGTATGCCACCTGCACGGCAAGCCTGGCAAGCTGCTCATGTAGTATTTGATATGCCAAATACCAGTAACATTTATATGAGGTCATTCCTGTGACCTAATATAATGGTTTGAGGCTCTTTATGTTCCTGGAGCAAGCAGATGCCTTTGGGTTCTACTAGCATGAGACAGGATATATGGAGATATTACTGGTGCCCGCTCTAGCAAATAGATGATTAACGGGAAGATAGTGATAGTGATGGAAGTTTGTGGATTTTTTCGTTTTTTTTATACTTCTTTATTTTTACAATTACAAAGATATACAATTAAAAGTTCATATTTGGGTTTTGGTCATACAGTGCTCCAGCACCCATCCCTCCACCAGTGCCCATCTCCCACCACCAACGTCCGCGGTTCCCTCCCCCCTCTCCCAGCCCTCCTGCATGGCAGGTTTTATTTCTTTCCCCTTCTCTCTCTTTATCTTTTCCTTCCCTTCCAGACTATGGATTACAGACCATACATTTAAGGGTTGTCATGTGTATCTTTTTGCCTCTATTTAATGCTCAGCTCTAGGTTGGCATTGGTACCCTCGACAATTGTTAGCACACTGTTCCATTCTCTGTCTTACCTAGCCTCTGACTCCCAAACATTTGTGATAATTTCCACCTTTGACAAGACCTCCTGATATATGTTTCACTTGACCTTAGATATTGGTATCATAATATGATCACTTGATCACTTGAATCCTGTTATTCATCGATTTCCTTGAGGAGGCGCCAGTAACATTTCCATTGGACCCTATCACGTGCCAATGTAGCCCAATGGCATCTGGTTGAAGAGCCTCAAACCGTTCCTTCAGTGTCTTTACAAGGAAGTCTGACCATCTTGTAGGTGGGCGGCCACGTGATCTTTTGACATCCAGTGGGATCCAGCTGGTAATGGCTCTAGTCCAGCGCTTATCTCCAAATCACATTACATGTCCAGCCCATCTGATTTTCGATGCCTTGGCAAACGAGACAGCGCCCTGATTCTGGAGGTCAGAACTACGGATTCCTTCTCTCACTTGAGTGAGGCGTGATATTCCAAGCATAGCTCTATCGATTCCTCTCTGGGAGACCCAAATAGCATTCTCATCCTGCTTTCGTGGGGCCCAGGTCTCTGAAGCGTATGTTAACGCAGGGAGAACTGTGGAGTCAAAGAGATGTGCCCGGAGCCGGAGGTTCTTTGTCCTTTTAGCTATTTCTTCCATGTCTTTGAAGGCATTCCATGCCGCTCTCTTCCTACTGTGCAGCTCTGGTTTTAGGTCGTTCATCATGTTGATTTCTTGACCTAGGTACACATAACTGATTCACTCAGAGATGTTTGTTCCATTGAGAGTGAATGGGGCCTCTGGAACTAGTTCATTCTTCATAAGCATTGTTTTCTTTAGATTCAGCTGTACACCTATCTTTCCACATTCTCGGTCAAAGTCAGTCAGCATTTGTGTCCATGTTGTTTTCCAGAAAGGCTGTACCAGCCGGCATTCCCACCAACAATGAATGAGTGTTCCCTTTTCTTCACATCCACGCCAGCATTTGTTGTTCTTGATCTTTTGAATATGTGCCAGTCTCTGTGGTGTAAAGTGATATCTCATTGTTGTTTTGATTTGCATCTCTCTGATGACTAATAATGATGACCATTTTTTTCATATTTTTTTTTGCCCATTGGAATTTCTTCCTTGATGAAGTTTCTGTTCATTTCTTCTCCCCATTTTTGATGGGGTTGTTTGTTTTCTTCTTGTAAAACTCTATCAGTGCCTTATATATCCTGGATATTAACCCCTTATCAGATGGGTACTGGGTGAATATTCTTTCCCATTCTGTAGACTGCCTTTGTATCCTAGTCAAAGTTTCTTTTTGAGGTACAGAGCTTTTTAGTTTCATGTAGTCCCATATGTTTATCTTTTCTTCTAATTGCTTTGTTAGTGATGTTTCACCTTGGAAGATGCCTTTAGCTTCAATGTCATGGAGGGTTTTCCTATATTTTCTTCAATGTACTTTATGGATTCAAGTCTGATATTCAGATCATTAATCCATTTTGATCTGATTTTTGTGCATGGTGTTAGACACAGGTCCAATTTCATTTTTTACATGTGGCTGCCCAGTATTCCCAACACCACTTGTTGAAGAGGTTTTCTTACTCCATTTTAAACTCTTGCACCTTTATCAAAGATTAAATGATCATGTGTATGAGACTGGGTGTCAGGATACTCAATTCTATTCCATAGGTCCACAGGTCTGTTTTTATTTCAATACCATGCTGTTTTAATTACTACTGCCTTGTAGTACAGTTTGAAGTTGGGAAAGGTGATGCCTCCAATCTTCTTTTTCCCAAGGATTGCTTTATCTATCCTTGGGGGTTTATTGTTCCATACAAATTTCAGGAGTGTTTGGTCAATTTCTTTGAAGAAAGTCATGGGTCTCCTTATAGGGACTGCATTGAATCTGCACAGAGCTCTAGGTAGTATTACCATTTTGACAATGTTGATTCTCCCCCATCCATGAGCAGGGAATATGTTTCCATTTCCTTGTGTCCTCTTTTTATCTCTTGGAGCAGTGTTTTGTAGTTTTCTTTGTACAGGTCCTTTACACACTTGGGTAAGTTGATTCCTAGGTATTTGACTTTCTGTGGCACAATTGTGAATGGAATTGTTTCCTTAATATCCCTTTCTTTTCTTTTGTTATTTGTAATATAGGAAAGCCACTGACTTTTGGGTGTTGATTTTGTAATCTGCCAGTCTACTATATGCGTCTATTGTTTCTAGGAGTTTTTGGTAGAGAGTTTAGGGTTCTCTAGGTATAATATCATGTCATCTGCAAATAATGATAACTTGACTTCTTCCTTCACTATCTGGATGCCCTTGATGTCCCTTTCTTCTCTGATTGCTATGGCAAGTACTTCCAGTACTATATTGAATAAAAGAGGTGAGAGTGGGCAACCTTGTATTGTCCCTGATCTCAGGGGGAAGGCTTTCAATTTTTCCCCATTTAGAATGATGCTCACTGTGGGCTTTTGGTAGATGGTTGTAACTATCTTGAGGAAAGTCCCTTCAATTCCCATTTTCTGGAGGGTTTTAATCATGAATGGGTGCTGGATCTTGTCAAATGCTTTCTCTGCGTCTATTGATAGGATCATATGGTGTTTATTTTTTCTTTTATTGATATAATGTATTATGTTGATTGACTTGCGAATGTTGAACCATCCTTGCATTCCCTGGATGAATCCTACTTGGTCATGATGTATAATCTTCTTGATGAGTCTTTGGATTCTGTTTGCTAGTATTTTGTTGTAGATCTTAGCATCTGTGTTCATCAGGGATATTGGTCTGTAGTTTTTTTCTTTGTGTTGTCTCTCCCTACTTTGGGTATCAGGGTGATATGTGCCTCATAGAAGCTGTTTGGGAGTGTTTCTGTTTCTTCTATTTTCTGGAAGAGCTTGAAAAGGACTGGCAGTTGGTTCTGCTTAAAGGTTTGGTTGAGTTCATTAGTGAATCCGTCTGGACCTGGGCTTTTGTGTTTGGGCAGACTTTTAACTACTGTTTCAATTTCCTTGATGGTGATAGGCTTATTCAGGTATTGGAGGTCTTCTTGTTTCAGCCCCGGAGGTTATAGGACTTCAGGAATTTATCCTTTTCTTCTAGATTCTCATGTTTCAGGGCATACATGCTCTCAAAGTAATCTATGATGATCTTTTGGTTTTCTGTGGTTTCTGTTGTGATGTCACCATTTTTATTTCTGATTCTGTTTATTTGGGTTCTCTCTTTCCCTGTCCTTACAAATCTTGCCAATGGTTTGTCAATCTTGTTTATTTTTTTCTGATTCTGTTTATTTGGGTTTTCTCTTTCCCTGTCCTTACAAATCTTGCCAATGGTTTGTCAATCTTGTTTATTTTTTCAAAGAACCAGCTCTTGGTTTCATTAATCTTTTGGATTTTTTTTTGGTTTCCAACTCATTGATTTCCTCTCTAAGTTTTTTTACTTCTTTTTTTATGCCTGGTTTGGGCTCCTTTTGTTGGTCTTTCTCTAATGTCTTCAGCTGTGTAGTCAGGTTATTTATGTGGGCCCTTTCTTGTTTCCTGATGAATGCTTGCAGAGCTATAAACTTCACTCTTTTTTTTAAAATTTTATTATTTCCCACATCCCCCCCAAATATTATTACACCCGTTCTAGACATACAATTAAAAGACGCTCATGCAGAGTTCTGGTTCCACAGTGTTCCAACACGCACCCCCCACCCAACCCATCTCCCATCACCAATGTCACCACCTCCCTCCCCCTCCTGCACCTCAACTACTTGGCGGGTTCTCTATGTCATTTCTTTCCTCTTTTATATCTCCTTCCCAACAAACTATACTGCTCTTCGTGGAATGCAGTGCATTAAAAGACATTACTGTTTCACTATTTTAGTGGACCTGGGCTCGAACTGGTTTTGCTCTGTTCATCTGGTCGTGAGGCAGTTTCCCAGCATCCAGACAGCGAAAATAGTGGCTAGTGTGATGGGCCAGTCTCATCCAGCTGCTTCCGGGACCCTCCAGAGGCGATGGGCCCACTCCCAAAGCTCATCTGCCCTCCTCGGGGCTCCATGGTCAGCTGGGCCCAGCGCGAGCCGAGTTCCAGCCTCCCTAGCCACTTGCAGAGACTCTGCATTCTGGCCGCTGGGCAGCTCCTGGGGTGGGGCCACCAGGCTCGACAAAATGGAGGGGGGAAAGGGCGACCCTGCCCCCATCTGGGCGACTTCCCAGTGATTCCCGCTTCTTGGAGCCGCCTACCTGGGCTCGAACTGGTTTTGCTCTGTTCAACTGGTCGTGAGGCAGTTTCCCAGCATCCGGACAGCGAAAATCGTGGCTAGTTTGATGGGCAAGTCTCTTCCGGCTGCTTCCGGTACCCCCCAGAGGCGACGGGCCGGCAGTCCCAAAGCCCATCTGCCCTCCTCAGGGCTCCATGGTCAGCTGGGCCCGGCACGAGCCAAGTTCCAGCCTCCCCAGGCGGCTTGTGAGACTCTGCATCCTGGCCCTTGCGGCACCTCCGGGCGGGGCCACCAGGCTTGACAAAATGGAGGGGGAAGGGCGACCCCGCCCCCATCTGACGACTTCCCAGTGATTCCCGCTTCTAGGGAGCCGCCTACCTGGGCTCAAACTGGTTTTGCTCTGTTCATCTGGTCGTGAGGCAGTTTCCCAGTGTCCAGACTGCGAAAATGGTGGCCAGTGTGATGGGCAAGTCTCATCCGGCTGCTTCTGGGACCCCCAGAGGCGACGGGCCCACCCCAAAAGCCCATCTGCCCTCCTCGGGGCTCCATGGTCAGCTGGGCCTGGCGCGAGCCGAGTTCCAGCCTCCCCAGACGCTTGTGAGACTCTGCATGCTGGCCCACGGGCAGCCTATAAACTTCCCTCTTAACATGGCTTTTGCCGTGTCCCACAAGTTCTTATAGTTGGTGTCTTCATTTTCATTTGTTTCCAGAAATCTTTGGATTTCCTGTTTGATTTCTTCTATGACCCATTTGTTGTTCAGCAGTGAGCTGTTCAGTTTCCAGGTGTTTGGTTTGACTCCCTTTTTTCTGTGTACGGTTAACTTCCATTTTCAGTGCATCATGGTCTGAAAAGATAGCTGACACAATTTCTATCTTTTTTATTTTATTGAGGTATGTTTTGTGGCTCAGCCTGTGGTCTATCTTGGAGAATGTTCCATGTGCACTAGGGAAAATGTATATTCAGCTTTTTTGGCATGAAAGCCCTGTATATATCCACTAGCTCTCTTTCTTCCATTTCTTCCTTCAGGGCCAATATTTCCTTGGTGAGTTTCAGTCTTGTTGATATATCCATCGTTGATAGAGCAGTTTTGAAGTCTCCAACTATTATTGTGCCACTGTTAATGTCTTCTTTGAGGTCTCTTAGCAGTTGTTTTATGTAATTTGCTGGCCCTTATATGTTTAGTAGTGTAATTTTTTCTGGTGTACATACCCCTTAATTAATAAGAAATGGCCTTCGTTGTCCCTTCTAACCTTTTTCAGCCTGAAGTCTATATTATCTTATACTGATATGGCCACACCAGCCTTTTTGGAGAAGTTGTTTGCTTGGAGAATGGTCTTCCAACGTTTGACTTTGAGTCTGTGGTTGTTCTGATTATTCAGATGTGTTTCTTGTAAACAGCAGAATGTTGGGTTCGAATTTTTTAATCCATTTTCCCTCTGTGTCTCTTAATTGATGCATTTAGACCATTGACATTGAGAGAAATTATTGTCATCGGATTTTGTGTTATATTCCTGTTTGTGCTTGTTGTGCTTTTGGGTTTGGTCATATTACAGTAGACCCTTCAGTCCTTCCTTTATAGTTGGTTTTGAGTCCATGAAGTTCCTGAGTTGTTGCTTATCCATGAAGTTGTGTATCTTTCCTTCATATCTGAATGTGTGTGTGATCCTTGCGTCTCTGTGGACCCAATCAGCCCCAGGGAAGAGCCAGAATTTCCATCAATGGGAACCAAGGCAAACTGTCTTGGTTTCACCCCGGACCCCTTGGGCCCTGCACTTCTGGGAACATCTTCAATCTCCCCCACAGGTGTGTGTGTGTGATCCTTGGCGTCTCCGCAGATCCAATCAGCCCCAGGGAAGTGCCAGAACTTCCATCAATGGGAACCAAGGCAAACTGCCTTGGTTTCACCCCAGACACCTTGGGCCTTGAACTTCCAGGAACGTCTGAAATCCCCCCCACAGGTGTGTGTGTGATCCTTGCATCTCCCAATCAGCCCCAGGGAACAGGCCAGAACCCTACACCCACATCCCAAAACTCAAAACCGCGTGGAAGCTCTTCTTACTACCTATGTTGCATGAGGTACCAGTGAACCTTTGTTCCTACATCCTTGCCACCCACCCAAACTCTGCCAACAGCCCAGACACCTGCTAACTGTACTATCTAGTCACCCAAGAACTTACATTTGCAACCTACAATAGTCATAATGGTAAAGCAACGCAAAATTCCATCAAGCTCTATGAGTGAAGTCACTAGTCCAGATGAGCCAAGCAATACCGATGAGTTGTATAACCTCTCTGAGTTGTATTCCTCTCTGATAAGGAATTTCGGAAAGAATTGTTAAGGATGCATAAGGAACTCAAAGAAGCAATGGAATACAAAAATCAATAAAATACAAGAGGACGTGAGAGAAGAAGTGAGGAAAATGCAAATGGAAATGACAGATATTAAAAATGAGGTAAATGAAATGAAAAACACAGTGTAAGGCCATCATAGCAGAATAATAGCTACTGAAGAAAGAATTAATGATCTCGAAGACGAAGTTCCAAAGATTCTCTACACAACACCAGAAGATAGAAAAAAGACTTACAATTACCGAACAGACAACAAGAGATACTCGGGATGAAGCCAGAAGAAACAACATACGGATCATTGGGGTCCCAGAAGGGCAAGAAGAAAACCCTGATGAAGAAGAAACTGTCAAAGCCATAATTGCTGAGAAGTTCCCGTAACTAAAGAACGCTTGCCTCAAGATCCAGGCGGCCCGTAGGATACCAGCTAATAGAAACCCCAACACGAATACTCCAAGACACATTAATTAAAATGACAAAATTCCATATCTATCTATAGATAGAGATAGAATACTGAAAGCAGTAAGATCAAAGAAGGTAATCACATACAAAGGAACATCCCTAAGATTTACAGCAGACTTCTCTGATGAAATAGTCCGAGCCTGAAAACAATGGTGGGATATTGTGAAAAGGCTCAATCAACTGCAGGCCTCACCAAGAATTCTTTTCCCGTCCAGACTCACATTCAGATTTTTTCTTTTTAAATGCCTATTCAATTTCAGTCTTTGTGAATGTACTGAGTCTAAAGTTCATCATATGAATCATCTTGGAGAATAGGAATAGTATGTTTGAGCTTGGATAGAATGTAGATTGGTTGATTTATGTGAAGTGGAGAGCAAAGAGCCTAAGAAAGGGGATCTGTGCTTCTGATGCCCCACCACATTCTCCTCTGTCCCCCACCTTAAAACGCTGGGAACTCTAGGACTAATAAAATCTGTGATGGGCCCCTGAACTGCTTGGACTTCACGTCCAGCCAGCCCCACCAGGCAGCAGTCACGCTGCTGATTGTGTCTGAAGTATGCACCAACTCTTTCCTTTGACATATTCATTATAAAATATGGGATACCTAGTTTTACTGTTTTACATAAACTTTTTCTTTAGAAATAATAGATTTGTGGTAAATCTACATAACTTTCCCAACACCATCTGTCAGGCTGTACCTCTGCATCATATATTAAGCTATATACATTTCTTGCTTGCTTTCTACATAATGCTATTGCATATTATATATTGTGCAAGCATAATTTTATTTTTAACAAGTATGTAAGAGACACAGAGAGACACAGAGAGGAACAGAGAAAGAGAGACACAGAGAGACACGAGAGGGACAGAGAAAGAGAAACAAAGAAAAACAGAGACAGACATGCTTAGATTTTTACACCACTACACTTATCACCAAAGATCCAATATATAACACTGTCTTCAGGATCCCTACTGTCCTTCATTGTAATGGTAGTCCCAGTTATATCATAGTATAAGGGTTTGTTTCATTGGACATTGTATACTATATACACATGTGTATAAGTTCTTGAATATACGTATACATGTATGTATATATCTACACACATATACATATATGTGTATGCTCATATACAATATAATCTTATATTCATGCATGTACCTATATGTATGCATATATAAGTTCTTGCTTTGCTTCTTATATACCATAAATTAATCTGTTTTTTCTCATTATTTATTTCATTCAACTTAAGACTTTTATTTCTATGTTGCAGCAAATTTTCTTACACTGGAGTATTATATATAAAGAAGTCATATATTTGTTATATTATTTGATACTTGAGCTATTTTCTAAACTTGCCTATTTACAATATCAGACCAGTGAATTTACATATTAATCACTTAATTACTTGGTCATTTGATATCCTGTTATTTGTCGATTTGCTTGAGCAGGCTCCAGTAATATTTCCATTTGACCCTATCACGCGCACTTCTTGTCTCGGTCAGATCAATGATATTGTACTTGGTCTTTCTCGCTTACACTATCAGGTCCTCGATATATGCTTTCTATGCCAGCATATGTGCATTGAAAGTACAGACAGTCATTTTAGTCCTTCTTCGTTTTGGCAGCCTAGTTTGGCCCCAGGCAAGCTACCCCTGTCGTATTTGATATGCCAATTACCAGTAACAATTATAGACCTCATTCCATGACCTGATGGAATGGTTTGAGGCTCTTTTATGTTCCTGGAGCAAGCAGGTGCCCTTGGGCTCTCCTTGCATGAGACAGGTCATATGGAGATGTCTCTGGTGCCGCTCGAGCAAATCTATGATGAACGGGAAGACAGTGACAGTGACAGTGACAGTTTGGCCCTGAGATTTCATCAGCCACTCCTTGTTCATCCTTCTTAGTGCTACAGTATTAAGGGCTCTTTCAGGGTTGGGGGAAATAAACATTGTTATTACTAGTTTTGGCTTATTGAATATGCAATGGACAGCTTGCCAGGCACTGCTGTGGGCGGTATACTCTCAGTAGCTTGCTGGGCTATCTGAGAGGGATGGGTAAAATATTCTTGGTAATTTGGAGATAAATTGCGTGGCTGCAAAACGGCTGCATGCAACAGGGAGAGCTGGTAGCTGCTCTGTCTGGTATATCGGCGTATGTGGTTCAAGCATTCCTGAGCTTGAAATACTTTCCTCTGAAGGAAGGGTCTCTGAAGGGTGAAGTCCAACATCCACCAGCCTGAGTCCACCATCCCAACAGAGCTTCAGAGAACCCAGAGGAACCCCCATACCATGCTGGCAGCAATTTTTATCATCCAGACTCCACAAGTCATAATAACTCCACCCAAGAGACTAAACCAATCTCCAGCCCTGCCTGTCAGAGACCCAGCCTACAGAGACCCACCCTTCAGAGACCCACCCTTCAGAGGAAAGTATTCCAAACCCAGGAATGCTTGAACCACAGACACAGATACATCAGGCAGAGCAGCTACCAGCTCTCCCTGTTGCACTCCCTGCATTCCA
Source organism: Cryptotis parvus (assembly GCA_021461705.1). Taxonomy (NCBI): domain Eukaryota; kingdom Metazoa; phylum Chordata; class Mammalia; order Eulipotyphla; family Soricidae; genus Cryptotis; species Cryptotis parvus. The sequence goes on along the minus strand of JAJIBD010026061.1, from coordinate 95,995 downwards.
CTGACCACGAGGAGTCAGGGATGGAGAGTGACTTCCAGCCCAAGTCCACCATCCCAATAGAGCCTTAGAAGAACCCAGAGGAACCCCCACACCATGCTGGCAGCGATTTTCATAATTCAGACTACACCTCGTCAGAACTCCACCCAAGAGACTAAGCCAATCTCAAGCCCAGCTAGTCAGAGACCCAGCTTTTTTTTGAAGTAAAACATATTTATTGGACAAACAAAAGAAGGGAAAGAGACAGATAGATAAGGACATATGCTCCAGAGAGCACAGACTTCACACTGGAGAAAACCAAGAGTACACATCTCAGGTGGAGCTGTGGCCACCCCCATGCAGATGTAACCCTTGCCTTTGCAGTGTTAGTTCATACACAGTTTACTCAAAACACACCCCCCCAGTCCATTGCTAGGGTGGCTTCCAGGAGGGACATTTTAGAGCAGTTTTCATACTCTGACTTTTCATACTCTGACTGGCTTTTGTGGAGCTTCATCTGCGAAGGGTTCCTGTCCCTTTTCCTCCCAGGATTCACCAGTGCTTGGACCTTGAATTCTGCATCCCAATATTGTCCTGGGATCCTGAAGAGTTTCCTTGTGTCAAAGGCCTCCATGCCTTTGGGCTTGTTTAGGTTTCAAACTTTGTTTTCCCCAATATACATGATCACGACCACCCCACTTCTCATCACCAACTCCCCTGCCTATAACAAAACAATTTATTAATCTGGGTAAAGACCACAGCAATCCCCACTTAGACAACATTGGAAAAAACTGCCCTAGCAGATAGACTGTCTTGCCCACACACTGCCTGTGTCCATGTGTGCTGCCAATTGCATGTGGTACCTGAGCATATGTCTCACCAGCACATGCCTCTTGAGTACTTTTGTTCTTTTTTTTTCTTTTTGGGTCACACCCAGCAATGCTCAGGGGTTACTCCTGGCTCTTCACTCAGGAATTTCTCCTGGCAGTGCTCAGGGCACCATATGGGATGCCAGGGATAGAACCCTGGTTGGCCACCTGCAAGTCAAATGCTCTCCCTGCTGTGCTCTCTCGCTCTGGACCCATACTTTCGAACTTTCATATTTAATGATGGGACATGTGCTAGAGTGCTCTCTCTCTCTCTCTCTCTCTCTCTCTCTCTCTCTCTCTCTCTCTCTCTCCCTCCTTCCTCAAAGCTTAAAAGCAAAACAAAACAAAAACAGGAAATTGCTGCAGATCCCACAGGGGAAACAGGGGCCCTGGTGTTTCATCCTAAAAAGGCATGAAATGTAAGTCTTCATTCCCTTCAGAAATTGTTAACCTCCCTTCCTCTCTTACACACCAACTCAAACGACTTTACTTCACTATTCATTTTCTCCTGGAACTCTTTATTGTTTTTTAATTCTGGGCCACACCCAGCAATACTCAAGTGTTACTCCTGGGTCTGCCTTCAGGAATCAGTCCTGGTGGGCTCAAGACTGGACAGGATGACCGAGATCCAACAAGGCAAAACCGGGGCTGCTCTACAACCTCTCCGGGCTCTAAAGTTCTTCTCTGGAAAGGAGAGGCAGAAACCCTGGGACTTGTGGGTAGAAATCAGGGCTGACTTCCTATTTCTGCATAATACAATCCCTTCCTCCTGATGAAGACCTTAAACAGGAAAACCGGGTAAGGCTGGGGACCCAACCCACATCGTGAGATGCAGTGACTCTCAGCTGCAGGTAGGAATGTCTGGTGGGGATGCTGGGACCCAGGGCTCTGTGCGCACAGAGCTCCAGATACTTCTACAGTCCTTACCCACCCAGGCACTGTCTGAGACATGAGACAGGTGACCAGGCGGGGGGGAATCCCCTCGCATGAAGGCACTGGCTCTGGGGACACCAACTTCTCCCACCTTTCCCTGGGCCACTCACTGGCTCAGCTACCCCCATTCCTAGTTTCCAGAGCCCGAGTTCACCTTCAGCCTCACAAAGTGCTCCCAGCCCCTCACCCATCTCCTGCTTCTTCCCAACCCATGCCCAGCAGCTCAGAATCTCCCTCAGCCTCACACTTGACTTAAGGAACCATCCACACATGCAGCAACATCAAAGAGGGAGCCCACAAAGACACCAAAAGAAGGAAATTCCGTCAGAAATGGGCCTGCCTCCTTCTGGACAGAACAGAAGGAATCCGGACGTGCTTCCACTCACCCTTGAAAACCTTGGTTCCCAGGAACTACATTTCCCACAATCTCCTGGGTCCACCCCAACTTCCTGACTGGTGATTTTTATTGAATCTAATCTAACTCAACTATTTAAGGTGCTGAGACTTAGACTTGGTTCCAAACAGGACCTAGGGAACAAGCTAATGTTCAAAGCTTGTTCAAATATAGAATATGAAAATATTCTATATTTGCATATGAATACACATTTTAAAATTATTTTAGTGTACTTGGTATAGTCATAGAGGAGTGAAACTGTTGGAAATCTGGAATCTTTATATATATATGTATATATATATATATATATATATATATATATATATATATATATATATCACTGTATCACTGTCTTCCCGTTGTTCATTGATTTGCTCGAGTGGGCACCAGTAACATTTCCTACGTTCTGTCATCAAGCAAGTGTAGCTCAAGGGCATCTGTTTGCTCCAGGGACAGAAAGCAGGAAGAGCCTCAAACCTTTCTATTCTTCACGTCATGGAATTGAGGTCCATACTTGTTATTGGCTTGTTGTGAGGCTCTGCTGGGATGGCAGGCCAGGGCTAGAACCCGCCATGCCTCCCGGGCGCCTCATGAGCAGCTGGGCACAGGGAGAGCAAGGAGCAGCTCTGCCCCTGTCTGAGAGTCTCTGGTTCAGCATACCTAGACATGCCACCTCAGCTTCAGGCAGTCTGCAAGCTGACTAATCACTTTTGTGGCACGAATGGGAAGTATATGGTCAGTGACATCATGGAAATAAGCAACAAGCTAGACACGGCACCTCAGCTTCAGGCAGTCTGCGAGCTCACTGATCACTTGTGTGGCACGAATGGTAAGTGTATGGTCAATAACATCATGAAGTAAGCAGCAAGCTGACTATGAAGATTCACAACAAGCCAGAGGACCCCCCCAACTCCATGGGGGCCACCATCTTCCACATCTGTACTTCCCTCTCGTCACAACTCCACCCAGCAGACCAGACTATCACAGCCCAGACCATCCACACCCACCCTGCAGCAGTTTTTTTTCAATCCGGCCCAGGTATGCTGAACCAGAGGCTCTCAGACATGAGGCAGAGCTGCTCCTTGCTCTCCCTGTGCCCAGCCGCTCATGAGGCGCATGGGAGGCATGGCGGGTTCTAGCCCTGGCCTGCCAACCCAGCAGAGCCTCAAAACAAGCCAGACGACACCCTGACTCCATGGGGGCCGCCATCTTCCACATCCAGACTTCCCTCTCTTCACAGCTCCACCCAGCAGAACAGACTATTACAGCCCGGCTTGCATGGCCTCCTAGCAGCCGCGCGGTTCATCAATAAATGCTTTATTTAGAGGTGACTACAAGAGTATGCTACCCACACGGCAAGCCTGGCAAGATGCTCGTGTTGTATTTGATATGCCAAATACCAGTAACATTTATATTAGGTCATTCCCATGACCTAATATAATGGTTTGAGGGTCTTTATGTTCCTGGAGCAAGCAGATGCCTTTGGGTTCTACTAGCATGAGACAGGACATATGGAGATATTACTGGTGCCCGCTCTAGCAAATAGATGATGAACGGGAAGATAGTGATAGTGATAGAATTTTTACTGGTTTTTGGGATAACAAATAAAACAAGGGTAGCTTGCCAGGCCCTGCCGTGTAGGTGGTATACTATTAGTAGAAACTCTCATCTAGAGCATTTTCTGATGAAACTTATAGGGAAAAGATCAGGTTTTCGCTTGGATGGAGCTCTGAGGAACTACGGAGTCTGAATGTTGAGAATGACTGCATGATGTGTGGGTTTCTCTGGCTTCCCACTAGGCTCACTGGACACACACACACAAACACACACACATATATATATTATATATACATATATAATATATATTATATATACATATATAATATATATTATATACATATATAATATAATATATAATATATAATTAATATATAATATAATATATATAATTTATATTATATATATTATATATATGTATATATAATATATATACATATATATTATATACACCTACATGTCACTTGTATCACTTGTCTTCCCATTGATCATCGATTTGCTCTAGCGGGTGCCAGTAACATCTCCATTCGTTGGGAATGAAGCCCATTGTTACTGTTTTTGGCATATTGGATACACCACGGGTAGCATGCCAGATCGGGTAGCATGCCAGGATCTGCCGTGGCTCTGGGTTCATTCCAGGGGGTTCCAGTTTTTTTTTCTGTCAGACCATCAACCAACCAAAGAAAACAAATTGAAAATAAATCAACTTTCCCAGGCTTATCTTCTCAAGCCCATGCTGTTCTCCCTTGAACACATCTTGCTTGCTATCTCTCTGCATTTTTGCTTGCCTTTTCCCCATCTAGAGAAGCCGGTATTCACTCTGAAACATACTTGTCTCCCTCATTTCTAAGAAAATTTTAAAATATAGTAATTTTATCAAATTAACTCTTGCTAGTGGGTGACCCAGAGGTCCTGTTCATATGAAAGGAAGACCAAAGCAAAATTCTTCCCTTTGAGTAGAACAGTTTTACTTGGGGCTGGGGCATAATGCCAGAGATCAAAACCAAGTTTCACATATGTATGGCACATGCTTTAACACTGCGTCACATCCCTGAGACCTTAATCAGCACTTAAAATAAGTTACTCGTCTCCCAAAAGTGACTAGTTAATTTCCTTTTAGCAGCAGCATACTGAACTCAATGTATCTATTATTACTCATTTCTAGTAACACTAAAGTCCCATTTTGGTCAGTGGGGATCTCTTCTAGTTGCCCTGAGTCCTTCTGACAGAAATACATGAACACTTCCTTGTTCTCAGTATGACAAAGTGCTATGATGGATTATTTTTTATATTTCCTACCCTATTGCTAGAATCACCTATTTTTTTAGCATACAACTCTGGTTCTTTATGATAAAGCTGATCTTTTTAAAAAGTTAACTACTAAATTACATTTTAATGCAAATTATAAACTGCCATTACCATCTAGCAAACACTGCAAATCTTTCAGAGAAAAAAGATGTTATAACTAGTTAAGAAAGGGCTGTAATTTAGCTATACTACAAATACCCTACATATGTAAGCACTTCATAAATTTATGAAGCATTTATGAAAATTTTACACCTATATGTATAATTATATATGTATTTACATGTAACATATATAAATATATATAATATATGTGCATATTTATGTTTTCACACACATATATATGCTCATGCATCTATAATATATGTATACATACCCACATAACATATGTACATATTAATATATTCATATATAATGCATATAAATATTTAAAATGTCACATGTGTGTGCATCACTTGTATCACTTGTCTTCCCATTGTACATCGATTTTCTTGAGCAGGCACCAGTAACATCGATTTTCTTGAGCAGGCACCAGTAACATCGCCATATATCCTGTCATGTGCTAGTGTAACCCAAGGGCATCTGCTTACTCCAGGAACACGAAGAACCTCAAACCATTTGTTCAGGTCATGGGAATGAAGTCTGTAATTGTTACTGGTTTTGGTATATCAAATACAACACAGGTGGCTTGCCAGGCTCTGCCGTGTGGGTGGGATACTCTTGGTAGTAGGTTCTCACTTTGTGCATTTACTGATGAACCAGGGAGAGATAGATGTGGAGAGATCGGAATGGGGAGAGATAAACTTTTCTCTTGGGTGGAGCTCTGACAAGCCATGGGGTTGGATGTTGAAAATGACTGATGGGATTTAGGGTTTAGGTTGGGGTTTAGGTTTATGGCTTAATCTTGTCTATTTCTGTTCTTGCATTGACCATCTGAATTTCTGGAATGTGGTTGGTTTCTACTAATTTGATATTACAGGAAGAGCTGGTAACAGCTCTGCTTAATGTGTCAGTGTCTCTGGATCACAGGCGACAGTCCCAGAGCAGTTTGTGGGCAGGCCCATCAGGCCTCCCAGAAGGGACAGAGGTGGGGAGAGGGACCCCGGCTCCATGTCCACAGAAGTCTGGTGACTTTCGCTGCCGAGACACATGTATCTGGGTTTGAAATTGGCTTCTCTCTAGGGGGGGGGGATCTGGTGAGCCAGGCTTGAGATCAGCTTCTCTCTTGGGTGGAGTTCTGGTGAGCTGTGGAATCCCAAAGTTGATAACGGCTGCCATTATGTTGTGGGGATTTCCTCTGATTTCTTCTGAGGTTCTATTGGGGTGGTGAGCCAAGGAAAGGGTTTTATCAAAGATATATAATTCATTTGGAAAACAAAAACAAAAGCCAACTCCATCCAAAGCTGAAGATAAAATTTAACAGAAACTTCCTCAAAGAAAATACTGATGGCTAATAGGTATATAAAAGTGTTCTGTATCACTTGTCATGAAGGAAATGGAAATGAAGACAATAATGAGATATCATTTCAAAGCAGTGTTATGACACACATCATAAAGAACAAAAATCTGTGTTGTGAATATGAAGAATCATATTGACATTTGGACCACACATTCAGTGGTGTGGGAATGTTTACTGGCTCAACCTTCTGAGAAAAGAATATGGACACTTCCCAAAAAAAGCGAAGAAATGAGCCTTCATGCGATGCAACACTTCCACTTCTTGCCATCTATCCCAAGATGTCAAGAAAAAATGTATTTAGAAATCACATCTGCATGTCTGTGTTTAATGACTGTGTGTGTGTGTGAACTATATAGCTTTCATATCGGTATTGTTCAAATTATACATTGTATCACAATTTTTTAATTAATTAATTAAAATTTTATTATAGCAGCATGAGTTAGATATGGGGCAGAGCTGCTACTGGCTCTCCCCTGTGACCAGCCACTCAGGAGGCGCCGGGAGGGATGGTGGGTTCTCAGCCCTGGCCCACCATCCCAGCAGAGCCTTGCAACAAGCCAGACGACCCCCCACTCCATGAGGGCCTCCATTTTCCATATCCGGACTTCTCTCTCGTCAGACCTCCACCCAGCAGACCAGCCTATAAGTGCCTGGCTCCCGCGGCGCGTGGTTCATCAATAAATGCTGGACTTAGAGATGCCTACAAGAGTATGCTACCTGCACGGCAGAGCCTGGCAAGCTACCCGTGTTGTATTTGATATATATGCCAAATACCAGTAACAATTATAGACCTCATTCTGGAATGAATTGAGGCTCCTTATGTTCCTGGAGCAAGCAAAGCCTTGGGCTCTACTAGCATGAGACAGGACACATGGAGATGTTACTGGGGCCCGCTCGAGCAAATCGATGATGAAGCGGGAAGACAGTGATACAGTGATACAATTAAAATTTTATTATAGCAGCATGAGTTAGATATTTACAAAGCTGTTCATGATTAGGTCTCAGTCATACAATATTGCAGCACCCATAACTCCACAAATACCCTTTCCCAGGACCAGTGTCCCCAGATGCCCACCTCCACCCTCATACTGCCTCTATAGCAGGCACTTTTCTTCTCTTTCTCTCTCCTCTCTCCCTTCTCTTACACATTGTGGTTTGCCATACAAACATTTAGGGGTTATCATGTATATCCCTTTGCCTACATTCAATGCTCAGTTCTAGTCTGGTGTTGCCATTTCCAACAATTAATAGAACACTAGTATATATTTATATCCCACAAATGAATGCAGTCATTCTATATCTGTCCTTTTCATTTAGACTAATTTCACTAAGCATGATAAACCATGTCAATACATTTGTAGCCAAATATCATCACTTCCTTTTTCCTAACAGCTGCATAGTATTCCATTGTGTAGAAGAACCATAGTTTCTTTATCCAGTGTTCTGTTCTCAGACACTCAGGTTGTTTCCAGATTCTGGCTATTATGAACAGTGCTGCTATATGTGAAAAATATTATATACTTAAGTAGCTACTCCTTTTTTTGATTTTGATTTAGTGTTTGTTTATTTTTTTATTATCAAGTTTGACTTAAATAACAGGATTTTTTAAACTTATAGTTCAGGAGTCTAACAGGAGTTTCTGGATCAAGATACTAGCATATTGGTTCTAGTTAAATTTCCATTCTGGCTTACAGATAGACACCTTACCTGCTCTCATGTTTTTATTAGATCCTGGTGTCTCTTCTTGTAAGAATAGTTTTAAGACATTTCAAAATTTTATCATTTATTTTTATATCACTATACTAAAAACAATTATTTTCAACTTTTTTTTAACCAAAATTGAAGAAATAGGTTTTTCAAACTTCCTTGGTGGAATAAAGCCCAAGCCAAATGATCTCGGTTTTTTTTCTTTTTTTTGGGTCACACCCAGCAATGCTCAGGGTTTCTCCTGGGTCTGCACTCAGGAGTTACTCCCTAGTGGAGCTCGGGGGACCATATGGGATGCCGGGGATTGAACCCAGGCCGGCACAGGCTGGCCGCATGCAAGGCAAACGCCCTACCCGCTGGGCCATTGCTCCCTGCCCCAAATGATCTCTTTTTAACTCTGATTGCCTTCTGAACTCCCTGTCTTCAAATGCAATCATGTTGCATTTGTTAATGATTTTTATTGCACTTCCTTGATTGTGCAATAAAAATTGAGAGACTCACAGACATGGGGCAGAGATGCTACCGGCTCTCCCTGTGCCCAGCCGCTCACGAGGCACCTGGGAGGGATGGCAGGTTCAAGCCCTGGCCCGCCACCCCAGCAGAGCCTCATAAGTGCCAGACGACCCCTCCCCCCACTCCACAAGGACCGCCATTTTCCACATCAGGACTTCCCTCTCGTCAGAACTCCACCCAGCAGAAGAGCCTATCACAGCCCTGCTCCCCAGCCATGGGTTCATCTATAAATGCTGGAGATCAGAGGTGATTACAAGAGTATGCCACTCACACGGCAGAGCCTGGCAAGCTATCCGTGTTGTATTTGATATGCCAAATACCAGTAACAAATTATATACCTCATTCCCATGACCTGATGGAATGCTTTGAGGCTCTTTATGTTCCTGGACTGAGCAGATGCCCTTGGGCTCCACTAGCATGAGACAGGACGTATGGAGATGTTACTGGTGCCCACTCGAAAAAAAAAATCGATGATGAACCGGAAGACAGTGATATATATATATGCGGAGTAGAGATGGTGTTTCTGTTTTGTGTTTTTGGGTTTCCAGGGTATATTCCAAGTGGTATTGCTGGGTAAAATGGGAGCTCAATATCCAGTTTTTTGGAGGAATGTCCATATTGTTTTACAGCAAAGGCTGGGCCAGTTGACATCCGCACCAACATTGGATAAGAGTCCCTTTGACTCTGCATCTGTGTCGGCACTGGTTATTCTTGCTCTTTTGGATGTATGCCAGTCTCTATGGTGTGAGATGATAGATATATCATTGTTGTTTTGATTTGCATCTCCATGATGATTAATGATGAGGAGCACTTTTTATATACCTTTTGGCCATTAGTATTTCTTCTTTGTTGAAATTTCTGTTCATTTCTTCTCATTTCTTCATGGGGTTGGATTCTTTTTCTTGTAAAATTCTACATTTTTTTTTTCTTTTGAGGAATCGAAAAAGCTATGCTTGGAATATCACGCCTTACTCAAGTGAAAGAAGGATTCCGGAGCTCTGACCTCCGTTGCTGTTCCAGAGTCAGGGACGCTGTCTCATTTACCAGGGCATCGAAAATCAGATGGGCTGGACATGTAATGCAATTTGGAGATGACCGCTGGACTAGAGCCATTACCGACTGGATCCGATGGGATGTCAAAAGATCATGTGGCCGCCCACCTACAAGATGATCAGACTTCTTCGTCAAGACTCTGAATGAACGATTTGAGGTGCTTAGTATTCCTGAAAGAACCAGGTGCCATTGGGCTACACTGGCAGGTGATAGGGTCTAATGGAAATATTACTGGCGCCCACTCGAGCAAATTGATGAATAACGGGATGTCAAGTGATCAAGTTCTACTAGCTAAAAGGACAACGAATCTCTGGCTCTGGGCATCTCTTCGACTCCACCATTCTCCCTTCATTAACATATGCGTCAGAGATCTGGGCCCTATGAAAGCAGGATAAGAATGCTATTTGGGTCTGCCAAAAGAGTTATGCTTGGAATATAATGCCTCACTCAAGAGTCAGGGATGCTGTCTTGTTTGTCAAGACATCGAAAATCAGATGGGCTAGACATGTAGTGCAATTTGGCGATGACCACTGGACTAGAGCGTTACTGACTGGATCTCACAGGACGCCGAAAGATCACGTGGTCACCCATGTGATGGTCAGACTTCTTCGTCAAGACCTTGAATGAAAGAGTGAGACCATTCATATTCCTGAAGCAAGCAGATACCATTGGGCTACACTGGCAGGTGATAGGGTCAAACGGAAATGTTACTGGTGCCTACTTGAGAAAATTGATGAATAACGGGATGTCAAGTAATCAAGTGATTAAGTGAAACTTATACCAGACAGATACACAGGGCAGGGCTTCTACCAGCTCTCCCTGTGTTCAACTGATCATGAGGCATCGGGGAGAGAAGGCAACTTCTATCCCTGGCCTGCCAACCCAATAGAGCCTCACAAGAAACCAGAGGAACCCCACACCATGAGGGCCGTAATTTTAAACATCCATCTCATCAGAGCTCCACCCAAGAGAAAAGCAGATCTCGAGTCCTGCTTGTCAGAGTCCCATCCTACAGCAAAGCCTATTTCAAGCCCTGGTATGCTTGAACTAGAGACACAGATACACAGGGCAGAGCTGCTACCAGCGCTCCCTGTGCTCTGCTGTTCATGAGGCGTCTGGGAGGGAAAAGCAAGTTCTTTCCCTGGCCCGCCATACCAATAGAGCCTCGCATAGAAGCCAGAGAAACCCTCACACCATGATGGCTACCATTGTCAACATCTGAACTCCACAGCTCATCAGTGCTCCACCCAATAGATAAGCCAATATCTCCCCATTATGCACGGCCATCAGTAAATGCATGAACTGAGAGCTTACTACTGAGAGTATCCCACCTCATGCCAGAGCCTGGCAAGCTACCCATGTTGAATTTGATATGGCAAAAATCAGTAACAATTATAGACTTCATTCCCATGACCTGGACAAATGGTTTGAGGCTCTTGTGTTCCTGGTGTGAGCAGATGCTCTTGGGCTACACTAGCATGCAACAGGAAGTATGGAGATGTTACTGGTGCCCGCTTGAGCAAATCAATGAACAATGCAAAGACAAGTGATACAAGTATGCAAAGCTCTACAAAGTCTGGAAATCTCTGATACTAACCCTTTACAAGATGGACATTGGGTGATAATTATTTTCCAATCTATGGGCTGTCTTTGTATCTTGGTCACTGTTTCTTTTGAGGTGCAGAAGCTTTTCAGTTTCATATAGTCCCATATATTTATAATTGCTTCCAATTGTTTTGTCAGTGGTGTTTCATCTTTGAAGATGCCTTTAGCTTCAATGTTGTGGAGGATTTTGCCTATGTTTTCTTTGATGTACCTTGTACATTCAGGTCTGATTGAGATCTTTAATCCATTTTGATCTGACCTTTGTGCCTGGTGTTAGAAAGAGGTCTAAGTTCATTTTTCATACATAGCTGCCCAGTTTTCCCAGCACCATTTGTTGAAGAGAGTTTCTTTGCTCCATTTAATAATTTTTGCTCCTTTATCTAAGATAAAGTGATCATATATTTGTGATTGTGTTTCAGGATATTAAGTTATATTCCGTAGGTCTACAGATCTGTTTTTATTTCAATATCATACTGTTTTAATTACTACTGCTTTATAATACAATTTGAAGTTAGGGATGGTGATGCCTCCTATCTTCTTTTTTCCCAAGGATTGCTTTAACTATTTGTGGGGGTTTATTATTCCATACAAATTTCAGGAGTGTTTGGCCAATTTCCTTGAAGAATGTCATGGAGATCCTTTTAGGGAGTTCCTTGGCTTCTTCTGAGGTTCTATTGGGATGGTGGGCCTCGGCCCAAACCTGTCCTTCCTCCTAGGCACCTCATGATCAGTCGAGCATGGGGAGAGCCAGTAGCAGCTCCATCTGTGTCTGTGAAATAGGCTTCTCTCTAGGGTGTGGTTCTGACAAGCTGAACTTGAGATGGCTTCTCTCTTGGGTGGAGCTCTGCCTTACCTGCCACCCCCAATATAGCCTCAGAATAAGGCAAAGGAACCCCTGCACCTTGATGGCAGCCATTTTCAATGTCCAGATTCCACAGCTCATTAGAGCTCCACCCAAAAGAGAAGGCAATCTCAAGCCCAGCTCGTCAGAAACCCACCCTAGGGAGAAGCTTATTTCAATGACACAGATGGCGCTGCTACTGGCTCTCCCCATTGCGAATATCCAGCACATCAGTAAATACAAAACTAAGAGCTCCTGCATGGCAGAATCTGGCATGATACCCATGTCGTATTTGATATATCAAAAACAGTAATAAGAATAGATCTCATTCCCATTACCCGAAGTGAATAGTTTGAGACTCTTCATGTTGCTGGAGTGAGCAGAGTCACTTGGGCTATACCAGCACTTGACAGGGACAGATGGAGATGTTACTGGTGCCTGCCTGAGCAAATTGATGAACAACAGGAAGACAACTGATATAAGTGATCCTTATAGGACTGCATTGAATCTATATTAGGTTCTAGGGAGTATTACCATTTTGACAATATTAATTATCCCAGTTTTAATGTAAAATTAAACAGCTTTGTAGATCCTTTATATCTTTGTGTGAAACTAGAATTCAGAGTATTTTAAAAATTGGTTTCAAAGCTTATTTAACTTAATAAGGTATATCATTATACTTGCATCTTTTCTCTGAGTGCTATCTTTGATAGGATAACATTGACTCATACTAACTCGATGAAAATCTTGGTTTCTTTTTAAGATATGATTGTAAGATATAATCATTATATCATTAATAATATAATTATATAATCAATCTTATAATGATTATAAGATATAATGTTTGAACATAGTATTTTATTCAGACCAGTTGAGAACTTCCAGCATTTCCTGGATAGCACCTAATATATATCCTGCTACTCCCTCAAAAAAAGCACACTAAAATCAAACGAATCAGCAATGCATCCCTACAGAAAAATATTGCTGTGAATTATCATATCTTTTCTTATATTTCTTATAAATAAGTACATTTTTTCTTATAGTTCTCTTCAATAAGAATACCTCAAGCAGAAAATAAAGCTAATCAAATGCAAAAAAACATAATATATAGAATTTCACCTCAATTTGTAAGTTAACCAATCTAAGTCAATTGGGCTTATATACTACTTGGAACTTTGTTTACCCAGCAGCTTATCCTATCAAATAAAATGTGCTAAGTGACACTAAAATTTAATATCTTGAAAGCATAAACTCCTACACAGAGCAATCTGCATTTTGTCTCTAAAAGGAATCTGGTGAAAGAGCTGCATTCTTTTAATCTGATATCTAATAGCAATGGAGAAAAGCCAATAATTTCTCACATATTTGTATGATTGTTTTGCTACGAGTTACCTATTCGTTTAGTCAAGGGGAAAATAATATGCTATTTTTTTCTAAAGTAAATGCAGAATCCAAATATTGTTTGTTTAGTGTCTGCTATTTGGCAAGTTAGTAAGTGGAGTAAAACTACAACAGCTTCTCTTCACGCTGATCACAAACTTAAAGGCTACTCAAATCAAAAATAGTTAAAAGTTCTGACATTAACAACACCAGTTAGGTTGAGAAGAGATGTTTCAGAAGAAAACATAAGATATTATAGAAGTAATTTTCCTCATATTTTTATTCAAAAATAGATTTTTATCTCCTGTCTGGGACTCTATATAACTGTTGAGATGTGTGAACTAGGGAAATATTGTTAGAAATTCTGGATTTCTAGACTACATAAGAAAGCCTGGTCATGAAAACCAAATAGTCAAAAGAATAATATGGGGAGCCAAGAGACAGACCTCCAATCTGATCTGTCCCTCAGATATCCAGTCGGTGTCTTCATTCCTTGGAGAACTGCGTGACCATCCCCATAACTGCCAGCTATCGCCTTTGTTATGTGAGGCATTGTAAAACCCTAAACCATATCCTGCCTGTCCCTGTAAAGCACTTTCCATTCCTTATATGGAAATAATGAATATTTGCCCATTTCTCCCCTAGCTTACTGTAGGTCCCGTCCCTCTTCTCTCGCCCTTTTCATGTACAAATACTGTGTACTGCTCAATAAAGACTAGCGCTTGATCAACCTAGGTGACTTGCGCTCCTCTTCTTTCTGCTTTCTCACTCAGGTTGCATCCCACCCTCGAGATTTCCCAATTGAGTCCTACCCTGCGAAGTTGTGGGCAGACAAATGGCACCCAACGTGGGGCTCAGGTACGGGGGGATCATCTGAACGTCGACCCGGTAAGGACAGCCATCGCACATCATTTGATCGCCACCAGAGCAGTGGGTGAAGATCAATATTAGATCGCCACAGAGGATTGATTCACTTCACTCTGTGAGTGAAGATTTGTCAAGATAAGGGGTCGACGCATGTCAACCCTGCCCATCTTGCAGGGTGGTCACTTAGGGTGACCCATTTCTTTCCCCTGCCCATCAGGTAGGGTGGTCACTTCAGGTGACCCATTTCTTTGCTCTGTCACTTTTTAACCCTACCCATCAGATAGGGTGGTCACTTCAGGTGACCCATTCTGTCGCTTTTCAACCCTGCCCATCAGGTGGGGTGGTCACTCGGGTGGCCCATTTCTTTCATTTTCTTCTGATTTCTTTTTCTATTTTTCCTGTCAATCTAGTTTTTTCTGGGACGACCATGATTTCTCCGTCGGGCACGGGTCTGACGCTTAGAACCATTAGGGAGTCTGCTGAAAAGATTCCCGTGACAGGATAAGGGGGGTTGCAGACGTCAATCCCAGATAAATTCATGTCCCCCACTGAAGACAGACTGCGCACAGTCAGGCACACTGTATTCATAAGCAACCACTTGGTCCGATTTCTATTTGTTGGTCGTTCCTCTCCCCTTTCTTCCTCTCTCTCTCTCTTTCTCTCTCTCTCTCTCTTTTCTCTCACTTTCCCTCCTCTTCCCCTTCCTAAAGTCTCCATATGCTCTTTCAGAAATATCTAGGGGGATGAGGGAGAAATGTTATAACCACTGTGAGAGTGTGTGTGTGTGTGTGTGTGTATGAGCACCCTGATAGGTCCTCCTATCAGGTGTGATTCTGTGGCTCCAGGATCTGGCACCCTTAAGGTCCCACAAAAAGGTTATGGAGAACGAGTGGGCTGTCTGCGATTCCGTGAAGAACATATGGTCAATGGTGGTGCTGACCTAGTGGTCAGCCACAAGTCACAACAGCTGAGGCCACTACGGCTAAGTTCTTCACCCGGCCAGACAAGCAACTGTATGGTCTCTGTAAAGAGGCATCCCTCCTTTTGTCTGTCTCCTGACACCTATTACTGTGGGAGGATGGGAGGACAAACTCACTAGTGAAGGATTCTAGGAGACCAAATTTCAGATAGAAATCCTTTCTCTCTCCCTTATCTCAGACTAGCATCTTTGTAAGAGCATGTGGCCTAAAGCACCAGGAAAAATGCAGCTTATACTATTAGACTATCTTGCAGTTAGACCGTTTTTGCAAACAGCAAAAGAAAGGGGATAAAATTTCTTATGTCTGGGCCGGAGCGATAGCCCAGCGGGTAGGGTGTTTGCCTTTGCAGCGGCCGACCTATGCCGGCCTGGGTTCGATCCTCGGCATCCCGTATGGTCCCCGAGCACCGCCAGGAGTAATTCCTGAGTGCAGAGCCAGGAGAAACCCCTGAGCATTGCCGGGTGTGACCCAAAAAAAAAGCAAAAAAAAAAAATCTTATGTCCAAGTCTTCATGACATTGTATCAGGCTTTGAAAAAGAAAAATAAATTCTCAGATTTGCTGCAAGTGTGTCTCAGGAGTAAAGGAACCAGAACAGGGCCCCACACCAACTGCACAGGCTGGAGCCCCAGAGGCTCCAACTCCACTGGTACCTAAGAAATGCAGTAATTTAACTAATTGGTTTTTTACAGCCTAACCTATTCTCACTAACATCTATTTCCAGAAACTGGACATCATAACTGATTTTAACTTTCTTTACTACATCCTTAGCAACAGTCACTAAGCATATTCAGAACTTGAAACTAGGAATTAGGAACTAGGAAGCTGAACTCAGAACTAGGAAAGCTGAAAATGGTAGCGTACTTTTATTTTAAGTAATAACTGAATTGGCTGTAATCTAGGTGGCCTTTTTTTTAACAAAAGCGCTTTCTTGACCCATGCTTTGCTAAAAAAACAAAACAAAACAAAACAAAAAAAACAGACAGGGGACAGAGGCTGGTGCAGGCTGAAAAACGTTGGGCAAGGTCCCAATCACAAAGAATAGCTGAACAGGGCTATTATTTGCCCCGAGGGACTGTCCCTTCTTTTTTCAGTCTATCAGTTTCCTCTACCCTTCCTAAAGGGTCAGAAGACAATAACTAAAGATCGATCGATCAACTCTGTGTATGTATGTATGTGTGTGTGTATGTGTGTGTGCGTGCACACACGCTTGTGTGGTGGCCACCAATTCTTTGCATTTAACTTGTCTTGTCTGTGTGAAACATTGGAATGTTAGATAGAACCAACTGGAATCAAAAATAGATTATTAAGTCAGGGATAGGCAATGTGTTCTAAACTGAGTGAGCATGAGGAGAAATTGACATACTCGATCTAAATCTTATGGTAAAAGGTTAAAAGATTCAATTGTAAAACCTTATATGGGTTCCTGATCCCTGAAATTCTCTCAGCCCCAGAACCTGTGCTGTTTAGAAAGGATGGGAGTTAAGCAAGAATCAAGAAAAAGGGATAAGAACTTTGTGAGATAGTGCAGAGCTTTACATTGTAAGTCTTAGTCAAATTCTAATGAGAAATTAGGCTGTTTTGAAAATAACTAAGTATAAGAACTATCGCAATTAAGTCAAGGAAGGTCTTGTGTTTCATGAATATTGGTAGTTCAAATGTTTCTTATGCTGGTGTCGGGAGGCGGCGCCGGGGTCCCCGACAGTGTCGGGAAGCGAAGTTCCCTTCTACCTCCGAGCCGGCGGGGAATGGATGAAGACTCAGGAATCCAATGCAGTTGTAAAAGGGCTTTACTATCACAGGATCCAATATACAATCCAAGAGCAGGGAAAACCTCCGGACTTTGGGTTCCCAGCTAGGCCCCAGCCAGGTGTAGGCCAAGATGGCTGCCACCACATGTTGAGGCCCAACAGAGAATGGAGAGGACGGAGAAACAAAACACCAAGGGAAGCCGAAATGGCAAAAGGGGGAAAAAGAGAGAGAGATTCTTTCTTCTTGCAGCTTATTTTATAGCTAGGAATCCCCCCCAAACTCCCAGCCCAGCCCATTCTGGGCTGGGATATCTAGAGATGAAAACAGGAAAATAGCTTTATAGAAATGTAGCAACTTCAGGAGAACATCTGGTTGTTTACAAGGACTGAGAGCTAATTAAAAGCCTCCTAGCAGAGCTGGGAGAAGCTATAAGCTAAATGTAACTTCCCCTGGCAGGAAAGATCAAATGCCCTCAGGTAATTTCTCCCAGCACCTCATCTAATGTCTTGAGCCAAGATCTGCCTGGAATTGCCTTTATAGGGTAGAGAAGGGGGTTTATGAGATGGCATGTCTCTGTACCAAAGACTAATACTAATGCCAGTTAAATATTTCTCCAAGCCTTCACAAGAGTCTCGTCTACTTCACTGTAGTTTTGTATTTTAGTTGCCTTTGAGTTATCAGGGAGCCATGCTTGCTTGCTTGGAGGCAAACAGCATTTTTCTCTGGTCTAATTACTTAGAGATCCAATGTGGCCAGGCAAATATGCTGGTAAGATCTAGCTAGTCCCACTATGATTGTGGTAGCATGAGAGAATATTTATACCAGCCAGTACAGAATACATGGTCAGATAAGACTGCCACATTCAGACTACCCCCCTATCTATGAAGTGACCTGAAGGGAGGCAATCCAGGGCAGATGCAGAGGCATAGGCTTTTAGGTGTCCTGCAACATGCTGGCATGTCTAAGGTACATATTTGTTTTATTTTTTCTATGGATTATTAGAATATCTGGTCTATAAAATCTGAGTTGAAATAATTGTGGTACATAAAATAGGTTCAAAAAGTAATGATTTAATTTGACACATGAGTTTCTAAAATTTTAAAATGTGTTGCAAACTTTTATCCCACCAGTGTTTTATTTGACCTCTTGAGACTTTTGATACATTTCTAAGGCTACTTAATAGTTAATGAGGTATTCTCAGACCTCACCTGATCATCTGAAGCCACAGCATTGTGCCTTGGTAAAAAAGTTTCAAAGATATCAGACTTCCCAGATGGAATCCCAGACCAGACTGAGGGTCACTTGATAAAAAAAAAAATAAGTCACTTTAATTTCATACATCTAGGAACGCTCCTTTGAATTTAGTGGCTTCTGAACATAAAGCATTGGGTTGAAATTTGGAATATAAATTACAGCAATAAGCATTTCTTTTAAACTTTGTTGCTAATCTTCCCAGTACATGCTGTTACTGAAATAGCTTTAATATGTGAACTTTGTCACCAGGTATCAACCTAAACTTGAACTTAAGAAAGCTTTATACACAAGTGTAAAATCTTTACTATTTCTTGGTAGTAATTTTTTTTGAGTTTTTAACTTTGCATTGATTGTGTTCCTAGAAAACAGAATTCTAAAAATAGAATTTCAAATGTTTTCTTGATAATTCCTAACTTGAAGTGAACTTTTGCCAAGTATATATTTAAAAAACTTTAATTGTGAGCATCTCAACCTCTTGAATATCTATGGAATTGATTTAATACTTTAAAGTAGTTTGCCATGCTAGATAAAATAATAATTATTATGCTCTTGAGCAGGTCCAGCAGCAAACTGGTATATTGCTCTTCATTGTGAGTAAAGTGTAATATATGCTTTTCTCTCTTTGCACCTTCAGTACATTTTTGATGTTTCATGGCACAGTGTTGGTTTGCATAAACTCAGACAAATTATTTTCTCTCCGTAATAGGGCCGAGCCCTCATGCAGACAGGAAAGCCAGTTATGGGACCCCAAGGCCCTCTTCCAGGGAAAACATGAGAGAAGGGATGGATTGGTATAATGACAGGAGCAGGTAGTTATAACAGGTACAGTTACATGTACCCTACTAACCTCAGGGACACCCCACTGAAAATCATCTCTGCTGTGAAGAACAAGGAATCTGCCAATCTGTGGTGACTGCCTGGGCCATGCGACAAGGAAGGCTGCTGTAGTAGGGAATGGCTTCAATCCCAAAGAGGGGTTTGGTCACTCTCTGCTCTTGAAACCCAGTAAAGAGGGCCTGAGGCCACCTGTAGCTCATCATGGAACCAGATCTTCATGTTATGGCAAAGCCTGGGGTAGCTCTGATGTGACAGGTAAAGACATTTAAATACCATTATTGGAGTTTCCTGCTGTCAGAGTCAATCCCCAGGACTTCTTAGTAGTAATGGGGGTGCTCTAAGTGGAGAGTTCTCCAGTCTTACTGTGTTTATGCAAAATAAGTCAGATTTATTAAGTTTTTTTGGCAGATTAAAGTGAAGGTGGAGAGAAAACCATGTTTCTATAACTATTGTCAAGGTTAAATTCTATCTCTACAAAAGATAATTGAATAAACATATCCAAATAGGCTCTATTGATAAGGTACCTCTTGGGAAATCCAGATAGAACTTTCTTTACTGACTGTAGATAATCAGCCTAGTCTAGAAAGAGAACTCAAGTTATACATGCTGTTATCAGTTTGACCAGGAACATCAGCAAATAGGCAGATGTGCTCTAAGTCTGCTTTAAAACTTCAAGTTAGCATCCAAATTAGTTAAGTGTTCATTCTTAGTTTATGAGCACACACAGTCATTTGGAGAGAATAAGGATTTTAACAGCTTTTAATTCTTTTTTTTTTTTTTTTTTTTTGCTTTTTTGGGTCACACCCGGCAATGCTCAGGGGTTACTCCTGGCTCTGCACTCAGGAATTACTCCTGGCGGTGCTCGGGGGAACCATATGGGATGCCGGGGATCAAACCTGGGCCAATACAGGCCGGTCTCCTACAAGGCAAACGCCCTACCCTCTGGACTATCGCTTGGCCCCTGAGAATTTTTTTTTTTTTTGCTATCAGCGTTTAATTGTTGAGCCATCATGGTACCAATATCTCATCCAGTGAATATTCCCTCTAAGCCAGAATACTATGCTATAGAGGAAGGAACAACAGGTATTGAATTAATAGCATTAGTAAATAAGGGACGGAACAGGGCAGTTAGAGTAACTCAGAACTGCTACAAATAAATCTCTAGGATTGGCAACTTGACTTCATGCAAATGCTCAAATGTTCAGGGTATAGTTATGTATGGACTCCTATTGACACCTTCAGTGGAAGGGTTGAGGGTTTTCTATGTTGTACAAAAATCCAGAGAGTTGGCTTGGTGTTTCTATTAAAAACCCTGGACACAGTGTGTTTACTTCCATTTGTGTTTTCTAAAACAGCAAATCGTACTGCCCTCAGTACTAGGGCAAAAGAGGAACTATTTCACTCCTTCAGGGTCTAATCATTTCAGAGTACTTTTCTAGTCTAATTGATTTGGTCTTTGTCTTGCAGATAATGAAAGCTCCAAAAGCCAACTTTCTTTCATTGCCTGGGCCCCTAAGGTAGTAAGGAGGTTTCACCCCTTGTAGGCAGGGTCTACAAGCCCCTTTTGTCAGCAGGAAGCAAATAGGGAAGACAGACCTTTGGACCAGTTTCCACTTAAAGATTTAAGGGAGTGAAATCTCTAAGCGAGATTGATGTAGGTAGACAGTCAGGGGGTCCCCAAGGCAATGAAGTTTCACCCTAAGGCTGTCCAGATTCACCTGTTTGGAAACCAGAACCAAGACTTGATAAGACCCTCAGTAGACCTTGAGGAATCTGGATCAACTTGTCTCAGCAAGTCCCTAATCTGGTTACATTCCAGGACAGAAGACCCAGTAGGAACAGAGGTCTGGAAAAGGAGTTTTTCAAAGAAGACCACTCCCAAAATCTACTCCCCTTGGCAACGGTCCTAGCAATTGGTGGTCCTAGCGTTGGGGCTTCAACCTAGGTTGAAGCCCCATATAGAAGTAGCATGGGAAGAAATCTATAAAAGCTATCCTGACCAAAGGCCTATGTGCATATCCTGCTTGAGCCCATGTGGCCGAGCACATGTGGTGCCTGCGCATGTGTGTCACCCGCGTCTCCCCTCTTGAGATGTGTACTCCCTTCACCTCCCCTTCTGAAAAGTTACCCTCTTATGGAAGAATCAGGCCTCTAATCTCCCAACCTACTTAAAACAAAAAGGGGAAGATGTGGGGAGCCGAGAGATGGACCTCCAATCTGATCTGTCCCTCAGATATCCAGCCAGTGTCTCTATTCCTTGGAGAACTCGTGACCATCCCCATAACCTCTAGCTATCGCCTTTGCTATGTGAGACATTGTAAAACCCTAAACCCTATCCTGCCTGTCCCTGTAAAGCACTTTCCATTCCTTATATGGAAATAATGAATATTTGTCCATTTCTCCCCCAGCTTACTGTAGGTCCCGTCCTCTTCCCACCCTTTTCATGTATAAATACTGTATACTGCTCAATAAAGATGAGCTCTTGATGAACCTAGGTGACTTGCACTCCTTCTCTTTCTGTTTTCTCATTCAGGTCATGTTCCCCCGTCGAGATTTCCCAGTTGAGTCCTACCCTGCAGGTCGGGCGGGACAGAATACTATGCTTTTACACTGTCTCTGCTTTCATTCTGTTATTTTGGATTTCCTTCAGCTCCTAACTTTGTGCTAATGTATCTTAGCACTATTCACAAATAACTTTGAATCAATTCTGGCAGAAAATATTCACCGTGAATATTGCTTATATTTCTTAAGTGAGTAAATCCTGGTAGGCAGAGGAAACAAATCTGGTAAACAAAAGATTAAGGAAGGGATATCATGGGAATTTGGAGCATCTACTTTGCAAGCCTTGATCACAAGTTCAGATTCATGTCATTTCACATGTGTCATGTAAAATTCGGGTATCTCTACTGTTTGAGCTTTGCAGCTCATTTTGATCACTGGCGCCTTAAACAATTTACAGCATTCTGCAGCCAGGTGTGTAAACACACACACAAACACACACACAAATGTGAAGGAGATAGCAAATCCTGGCAAGCACCACAACTTAAAAAGAGTGTGTGAAGCTCATGACTGGGAAGGGAGATCTTTGGTTGGACACATGTCAGCACAGAAGTAACTTCTACAAAGAACCACAATTAGGAATACAAAACCTTGCATGCACCACAATACAGAGTGCAAATCAGTTATCCCTGGGACTGAGAAAGATGACTTGCAAACCTTTGTGAGAAAAATAACAACTTCTGTTTATGTGACAATATACAAAACAACACATGCACTATTCTTTTTTAATATAGTAAATCGATTTCTATATTTATTTCCCCAACACTCCTTCCCTTAATAGATGCTGTTTAAGTATGGTGAATATGCTCAAGAAGGCATAACAATACTGATTTAATTGAACCTAAATTATAATAAGGTAAAATAAAGAAAAACCTTCTTTTTAGGGTATAGGAGGATACACCAGATGGCGTTGAGTTTACTCCTGTCTCTGTACTCAGGGGTCACTCCTGGAAGGTTTGGAGGACCACGTGTGTTGCCGAAGTTTTAGGACTGAACCCAGACTGGGTGTGCGTAAGGCAAGCATACTACTCCCTGCATTACTGCTCTGGCCCTCACTTTGATATCTAATAGAAATACCTTTAAAACTAGAAATTTTATATTATCTCCTACTCAAATCCCAGATACATGGGAGGTATAAATTTGGAATAGATTCAAAGAAATGTAGATGCATAGAAAAATTGATGGTAAAACTTTCATTGGAATCAAACCCACAAAATATTACATATTTGTACTGTCTTGGTTGTTTCATATGCCTTAAATCACAACACTAACTATAATATTGAGGGCACAAAATCTCACCACATGCCATTCAAAAAGCCTCAATTGCAATGAAAAGTTGTTACACATAGAGTAAAGAAGGGAAAATAACCAATATTCAAGGCAAAAGGCTATACATAAGTACCAGTGAAGAGATAATATAAGTGAAAGACAACAAATAATTAAATAGACATTCTTACCATAAGGTAAAGGAAAGAAGGGTGAAGTAAAAAGCAAAATCCAACCTTCTGTGTCAATAGGAAGCACTCTACAATACTAAACATTGACTAACTGTGAGAGGCTGGAAAAACATCATTCAGTTAAGTTAGGACCTGACATAAAGTCAGGGACAGTTAAATTTATGTCAAATAAAATAGACTTCAAGATAGAAAAATAAATGAATGACTGAGATGATATTTATGCAATGAACTTATCACTGTCTATCACCATCTTCCCATTCATTATCTATTTGCTCGAGCGGGCACCAGTAATATCTCCATATGTCCTGTCTCATGCTAGTAGAGCCCAAGGGCATCTGCTTGTTCCAGGAACATAAAGAGACTCAAACCATTATATTAGGTCATGGCATATCAAATACGACACAAGCAGCTTGCCAGGCTTGCCATGCGGGTGGCATACTCTTGTAGTCACCTCTAAATACAGCATTTATTGATGAACCAGGCAGCTGCAAGTGACCACGTGAGCTGGGCTGTGTTAGGCTCGTCTGCTGGGTGGAGTTCTGAGGAGAGGGAAGTCCAGATGTGGAAAATGGCAGCCCTCATGGAGTGGGGTGGGGTCGTCTGGCTTGTTGTGAGGCTCTGCTGGGGTGGTGGGCCAGGTCTAGACCCGCTATCCCTCCCAGGCACTTCTTGAGCGGCTGGGGACAGGGAGAACAAGTAGCAGCTTTGTCCCATGTCTGTGAGTCTCTGGATCCGCATACCTGGGCCGGATTGAAAAAAAACTGCTTCAGGGTGGGTGTCGATGATCCGGCCTGTGATAGGCTATCTGCTAGGTGGAGTTCTGATGAGAGGGATGTCAGGATGTGGAAAATAGCGGCCCTCATGGAGTGGTGGGAGGTGTCTGGCTGGTTGTGAGGAGGCTCTAGCTGTCCAGGGCTAGAACCCACCATCCCTCCGGTTGCCTCGTGAGTGGCTGGGCACAGGGAGAGCAAGTAGCAGCTCTGCCCCCATGTCTGTGAGTCTCTTTAGAGACTTTCCCCATTTTCACACACTCGGGCGAGGCTAGTTCTGTGCTGGCCCGGCTTGGGTGCAATGGCACAGTGTGCGGCTTCCTGTCCGCACCCTTCGTGCCGCATCTTTAAAAAAATACAATGAACTTATACCTTTATAAATTCATCAGAACTTAACATATGCTAACACAGCATATTTTAATGTTAATTTTACATTTTACATTCATAAGTTTACATTCATAATTTGAATGTAAACTGTGAAACACTCTCAATTTGACAAATGGAGTAAAATGATTGAAATATTTGAATAGTCTGTGAATTATTATAAAATGTAAAATGTTTGAATAGTTCTGTGAATTACTATAAAATGTAAAATTATTGTTCAAATTCTTGGTGACAAGGTAAATATAGAAAAAATTGAAATAATGGATAAAAATCTTAAAAATATATTTAATAAGCATATTTAATGACCCTGTGCACTGTTGACTTTGACACGCCTCAAGCAATTCTGGTGTTAGCAATGAACCATCCTGTCTAGTTGCTAAGCATTGGAGAATGACCTCCTGGCACTCTGAACACTTAGTAGGAATCCTAATTCCCAGACCAAGGGAATGAAATACCAAGCCCAAATTGGTAAACTCAAAAAATCACTCCAATACATACTGTAATCAACAAACTTTTGTAAACTAAAGGAAAGAAAGCAAAATCTTGAAAGTGACCCAACACCTGTTGGAAAGGCAATTGAGAGACTGAAGATTTTCTAATACTCATAAAGTTTATAAGGCATTGGAGTCTTGTCTTTCAAATGCCCAAAGAAAGAACTGTCAGACCAAAATTCTAAATGAAGCACGAATGTTCTTCAGGATTGACAGAGAAAGTATTCTCAGATATAGTAAAAAAGAAAGGCATTTTTTAAAAGTATTTTATTATACCACCGTGAGATATACAAATAAAAAAGATATACAATTAAAAAGTTCATGTTTGGGTTTTGGTCATACAGTGTTTCAGCACCCGTCCCTCCACCAGTGCCCATCTCCATACAAATAAAAAAGATATACAATTAAAAAGTTCATGTTTGGGTTTTGGTCATACAGTGTTTCAGCACCCGTCCCTCCACCAGTGCCCATCTCCCACTAACAACATCCCCGGTTCCCTCCCCTAACCCAGCCCTGCTCCATGGCAGGTTCTTTATTTCTTTGCCTTTCTCTCTCTTTCTCTTTTCCTTCCCTTCTAGACTATCGATTACAGAACATACATTAAAAGGTTGTCATGTGAATCCTTTTGCCTCTATTTCATGCTCAGTTCTAGGTTGGCATTAGTACCCTCGACAATTATTAGCACCCTGTTCCATTTTCTGTCTCTCCTAAACTCTGACTCCCACACGTTTGTGATAATTTCCACCTTTGACAAGACCTCCCGATATATGCTTCACTTGACCTTGGATATTGGTATCATAATATGTACATATATATATTTATGCCATGCAAATAAATGCAGTCATTCTGTATCTGTCTCTCTCTTTCTGGCTAATTTCGCTCAACATAATCTTCTCCATGTCCATCCATTTATAGGCAAATTTTATAACTTCATTTTTCCTAACAGCTGCATAGTATTCCATTGTGTAGATGTACCAAAGCTTCTTTATCCAGTCATCGATTTTCGGGCACTCTGGTTGCTTCCAGATTCTGGCTATTGTGAATAATGCTGCTATGAACATAAAAGTAGGGATGGTGTTTCCGCTGTGTATTTTTTGGTTTCCCAGAGTAGATTCCCAGGAGTGGTATGGCTGGGTCAAATGCGAGTTCAATTTCTAGTCTTTGGAGGAAAGTCCATATTGTTTTCCAGAAAGGCTGTACCAGCCGGCATTCCCACCAACAATGGATGAGTGTCCCCTTTTCCCCACATCCACGCCAGCACTTGTTGTTCTTGCTCTTTTGAATATGTGCCAGTCTCTGTGGTGTAAAGTGGTATCTCATTGTTGTTTTGATTTGCATCTCTCTGATGATTAGTGATGATGAGCATTTTTTCATATGTTTTTTGGCCATTCGAATTTCTTCCTTGCTGAAGTTTCTGTTCATTTCTTCTCCCCCATTTTTTGATGGGGTTGTTTGTTTTCTTCTTGTAAAGTTCTACCAGTGCCTGATATATCCTGGATATTAACCCCTTATCATATGGGTATTGGGTGAATATTCTTACCCATTCTGTGGACTGCATAAAGTACATTGAAGAAAATATAGGAAAAACCCTCCACGACATTGAAGCTAAAGGCATCTTCAAAGGTGAAACATCACTAACAAAGCAACTAGAAGAAAAAATAAACATATGGGACTACATGAAACTAAAAAGCTTCTGCACCTCAAAAGAAACAGTGACTAAGGTACGAAAGGCATTTTTTAGATGTAGTAAAGATTTCAACCATAATAGTCTGACACAGGAGGAAATGGTAGATTCCTTTGCAGAGTGAAAAAAAATAGTAAGTTTATAACAAAAAAATGAAGGAAACAGAGTAGATGACAAACATGTAAGAAAATGTAAATGGTTGTTTTCCTCCATTTTTACTTCTAAAATATTCTTTATGCAAAAAACTATAATGTTGTATTGTAGGACTTTAAATGAAGTAGATGCAATATCCATGACAACTATAATGAAAGTGGAAAGGAATTCAGGGTTATGCACTTAAACCATTTTCTGTTTCACTTGAAGTAGTAAACTATAAGTAGACTGTGAGTTATTTTATGAGTATTTTGATCACAAGGCAAGTAATATACCTATTACAGAAAGATAACCTTTTGTAGTCAACTGATGCATTAAAATGGATTATGCTAAAGTATAAGTGAATATACTATAAAGTATAAAGTAAAAGTGAATATGCTAAAGTATATTCATACAATTTAAGAGTTGGGGAAGGGAAGAAGAAAGACAAACTGACCAGAGAATCAGATAATAGACATTAACTACAACCTAAAGCTAAACATATTAATCAGTTCATTATAGGTAAATAGTTGGAGTTTAAAATGTCTGATAAGGCACCAGTACTCAGGTACAGGGCAGAGTTTCTTCCTGCCTACCCACCCTGTGCTAGGCTAATGGGGCATCCTCCCCCACCCGGCCTCGCTCACAAAGGCTTGTGGCCTGGCCCAGGACTGCTGCTAAGACTCTCAGTCAGATACCAGGTACTCAGGGATATGGTGTAGTTTCTGCCTGCTCACCCTGTTTTAGGCTGATGGGGTGTCCTAGAAGGGTAGAAGGTTTTGGTTCTTGCCTGCACCAATTACGGACTCTCAGGGGCTGGAAAACCTCTCACAACACAACCACAGTCATCCTCAAGGTCCGGACTCCACAGGTGGACACAGTCTGATCCCCATGGCACATGGGCACAAAGCGCCATGCAATATCTCAAAACCTGGTATACCACAAACGTGTGGGGAGTCAGAGGTTAGGTAAGACAGAGAAGGGAGAAGGGAGAAGGGAACAGTGTGCTGATAATCATCAAAAATGACAATACAAGTCAAGAACTGAGCATTAAATATAGGCAAAAGACACACATGATAACTTCTAAATGTATGAATTGCAATCCAGAATGTGTAAGAAAAGGAAAAGAGAGAGAGAGAAGAGATAAAAGAACCTGCCGTAGGGAAGGGGGAGGGAAGTGGGGACATTGGTTTTGGGAAATGGGCACTGGTGGAGGGATAGGTGCTGTAACACTGTATGACCAAAACTCAAACACGAATATCTTTGTAATTGTATATCTCACTGTGGTATAATAAAATATTAATTTAAAGAAATTAAAAAAATAAAATATCTGGTAAGGTGGAAGCTTGATATACTTTTTACCTCCCAATTAGTATGAATATAAATCTTTGGAAAATGCATGAGTTAGCTATTTAAAGTATCTGTGAAAATTAAGTAGAAGCAGATAGTGGAAGACTAATTCATAATGCCACCAGGTCAGCAATGCTTAACATTTTTAACGTGCCAGAAAACTGAAAGCAGGTACCTGGCTGCAGTATATGTTCTAAGAGATGGCTTTTTTTTCTGGCTCAGTGAATGAACAAGGGGACACTGAATGCTCCAGAGTTTGGAAGAGAATCTTATTTTCTGTATTATATTATTCCTTCTAGTAGTTATTAAAACTGGTAGCAATGAAGCCAAATTCCAAGATTAGGTAGTGCCTGATGTATGACATTAATTGTCAGAACCTCATTCGGTTTCAAGCATGCCATCTGTTTCTTCACTTTTGATTCTCTTTTCTTATATATTTATTACATAAATACCTTTATTACTTTTATTAGTGTGTCACAGTCTTTGGATATACTACTCATTTAAAAAATATCATTTGTAGGGGCTGGAGCAATAGTACACTGGGAGGCCAATGTAGGTTGCATCCTTGGCATCCCATATGGTCCCATGAGCACCACCAGGAGTAACCCCTGAGCATTGCCGGGTGGGACCCATGAAGAAAAAAAATCATTTGTCCTATTTACGTTTACAATTTTTAGGAATGCATTGATAGTTCTTCAGCTCAGAGATAATTTCCATATCACTATCACTATCCTCCCATTGATCATCTATTTGCTAGAGCGGGCACCAGTAATATCTCCATATGACCTGACTCATGCTAGTAGAGCTCAAGGGCATCTATTTGCTCCAGGAACATAAAGAGCCTCAAACCATTATATTAGCTCATGGGAATGAACCAATATAATTGTTTCTGGTATTCGGCATATCAAATAAAACAGGGCAGCTTGCCAGGCTTGCCATGCAGGTGGCATACCCTTGTAGTCACCTCTAAATATAGCATTTATAGATGAACCGTGCGGCCGCTTGCGGCCGCTCTAGACGGGCTGTGATAGGCTGTTGCTGGGTGGAGTTCTGACGAGAGAGAAGTTCGGATGTGGAAAATGGTGGCCTGATGGAGTGGGGGGGTCATCTGGCTTGTTGTGTGGCTCTGCTGGGGTGGCAGGCCAGGGCTAGAATCCACCATCCATCCATCCTGGATGCCTCGTGAGCGGCTGGGCACAGGGAGAGCAAGTGGCAGCTCTGCCCCATGTCTGTAATTTCCATAACAATAATTTATAATAACATAACATAATTATACAAAAACATTCTATTTTGGAGGAGTTATGTTAGGAATATCATCTCTCTATATAAATGTTCTTTGTATTCTTGTATATTCTGTTATCCAGGAATTTTTTGTCAGTCAATTATAGTTTCCTGGCATAATAGCTGAAAAGCCTTAGCCATATTTGAATCTAAAAAAATTCAATTTCTTGGACAACAGATGAAAAATACATCTTGGCCTTTTCTACCTATACATTCTCTGCTTCTCTCCTTCTCTTGCACTTTGCAGCATCTTACTCTTTCTCTCCTCCTCTCTCCTACACTCCCACACTAAAATTAATCCAGGCTGTATGCTCAGGGATCATTCCTGGTGGACTTGGGAGTACCATATGTGGTGCCTGAGATTGAATCTGGGCCAGCCACTTGCAAGGCAAGCACCCTACCCACCCTGTAAGCTTTCTTGATAGATAAACATGGCATAAGGGATTTTTTAAAGAATACTCTATTCTAAATTACTTTCCCACTTAAGTGTCAGTAATATGATTAATTTGTCTTAGTTGGACTCTGCATTTGGACTGTGGCATTTATAAATATTCATTAGTTTGTTGCTCTCTCTGGAGAGAAGAATATCTAGAGTGGATTTGCATTAGATAAAGGTTTTATCTTTATCCAAAAGAGTGTTTCTAACCTCTTTGGAAAACAATATGGACACGTCTCAAAAAAATGAGGAATTGAGTTTCTTCATGACTCCGAAATGCTACTTCTTGGAATTTACCCCAAAGACATCAAAAATACATTTGCACCACTATGTTCATTAGAAGATAATAGTCAGTGATAATAATCAGGATGATCACTGTCTTCCCGTTCATCATCGATTTGCTCGAGCGGGCCCCAGTAACATCTCCATATGTCCTGTCTCATGCTAGTAGAGCCCAAGGGCATCTGATTGCTCCAGGAACATAAAGAGCCTCAATCCATTCTGGAATGAGGTCTATAATTGTTACTGGTATTTGGCATATATATGAAATACAACACGGGTAGCTTTCCAGTCTCTGCCGTGCAGGTAGCATACTCTTCTAGGCATCTCTAAGTCCAGCAGATAATGATGAACCGCGCCACAAGCGGCAGCGCGAGCTGGGCGCTGATAGGCTGGTCTGTTGGGTGGAGGTCTGACGAGAGAGAAGTCCGGATGTGGAAAATGGAGGCCCTCATGGAGTGGGGGGTCGTCTGGCTTGTTGTGAGGCTCTTCTGGGGTGGTGGGCCAGGGCTAGAACCCACCATCCCTCCCGGGCACCTCGTGAGTGGCTGGTCACAGGGAGAGCCAGTAGCAGCTCTGCCCCATGACTGCAGGTCTCTGGACCGGCATACCTGAGCCGGATTTAAGAAAGACTGCTGCAGGGTGGAACTCGATGAACCAGGCGCTGATAGGATGCTATTGCAATGATAATAGCCAGGATCTGAAAACAACCTGAATGTCCAAGAACAGATAACTGTATAAAGAAACAATGGAATACTTTCTGGTTATGAGTGAAAAGAATATCATGCAATTTGTGGTTATATGAATCAAACAAGAGAGTTATCAGACAAAGTGACGTCAGTCAGGAGGAGGGGGCAGACACAGAATCATCGCAATTATTAGGTATATAATGAAACATGGTAAGGAGGCAAGAAATGACCAAAGGTAACAGAACTGTAGTTAGCCTAGAGAACTGAGTTTACTTGGGGAGAGGTATGGGAGAGGTCCTTGGGACATTGGTGGAGAGAAGCAGGCACTCTGATGGGGGTTGTGGTGTTAAAACAAGTTATGCATGAAACTCTATCAGTCTCAGTATTGCAAATCATACTTAATCAAATAAAAAAAAATAAAGTATAAAAAAAATTACCCCAAAAGATAAAAAATAAGCCCAAATAGTTCCTTTTTGGCAGGGTTTAGTTATTGGTTGCAAATGCTATTCCATATAAGTTATATAGGTTGATCTTGAAACACTTCAGAGCCAATATTCAACTTACCAAATCATACCAAATAGAAACATTCTGCTTCCTATAGCGGGAAAAAACTATTATTATTCCCTGGGTCAATTAAAGTCTTCTCACATCTTAGTTACTTAGTTATTTCTTAAGTAGTTTTCCCTGTAGGTAGATATTACTTAAAAAACAAAGAAATCTCTGGGATGTTTTTAAATTATTTCATTTACCAGCCCCACCTATGAAAAGCCTGTGTATATATTTTTAAATCCCTCCAAATTAATTAGCAGGTTTCTCTTGATGACAGCCTTTCCAATAACACAAATAATTGGTTAATATGTATTTTATAACACAGATATTCTATATTGTGACTAAAATAAGGTAGGTAAAACAAAATGCTTAAGAAAGTTACTAATGAGAAAAATACATTTATAGTACTGAACTATATTTAACACTAACAACAAATTTTGTGGTCATTAACAAAAATGCAAAGGCATGCAGTTTTTTTTTTTAATTTCTAAATGTTCTTCATTTAAACACTATGGATTACAATGTTTCTCATAATAAAGCTCTGTCAGAGAATGCTGGGTTCCCTGACAAATTCCAGGAGCAGATCAGGGATCCCCTTCTGCCTCAGGGGGATCGGGGACCTGCGGACAGAAAAAAGACTGGTGAATCTAGCAAAGTTTCAAAAAGGCTTTACTCTCACAGGTTCTGGTATATAGTCTAGTAACAGGAAAACCCCTGACTTTAGGTTTCTGACTGGGCCCTGGCCACATGCAGGTTTAGAATCCTAGGCCAAGATGGCCGCTACCACATGCTAAGGCCCAACAGGGCAGAGAAAGGAGAGAAGGAGAGCAGAGCCAGAGGGCAGGCAGGGAGAGAGGAGCAGAGAGCATTCTACTGCTTTTATATCATTTCAGCCCTGACCAGCCCACATCAATAGATAGCAGTTAAAGTCAATCCCTTCAGATTTACTTCTTCCAGGACCTCACCTAATCCCATGAAATGTTAATATTGCCACAGCCAAGGTCTGTCCTTGAAGGTTCCCTGCAGGCCCTATGGGAAAGGGCACATATCTATACCATGGATATTCTACAGCCAGGTATATATTTCTCCAAGCCTTCACAAGATCCTTGTCTTTACTTCATAGTTGTTTTGGATATTAGCCTTTAGACTTATTAGAGAGCCACGCTTGCTTGCTTGGAAACAAACAACATTTCTCTTTGGTTTAATTATAACTATATTATACTTAGAGAGCCAATGTAGCTAGGTAAAAATACTGGTAAGATCTGTCTAGTTCCACAATGATTGTGGTGGCATGATAGAAAATATTTATACAAGCTAACAGAGAATATATGGTAAGATATACTGCCACATAGAGTCACAGGTCCAAACTGTTTCCCTTCCACTATCTACAAAGCGGCTTGTAGTCAGTAACTCCAGGCAAGATGCAGAGGCTCTGGTCAACAGTGTACTGCAACACGGCTCTACATGCATTCAGTGTTCCAACACCAATCTCACCACCAGTGTCACCTATCCTTCACCCTTGTCTCCATTTTCCCAACCATTCCCCAAGTCTGTCCTCTGAATAGGCACAACAATCTATTTTACTTTGCTTGTTATAGACAAATAGGATGATAGAGTTATCAAAAAACATTTCAGTAATGGAACATTTGTGAAAATTATTGTATCTAACCACAGATCATTAAGAAGTAGAAAATGTTTTGTACTGAAAAATTAGAAAACAGATACCCACATACCTAAGGGATACACATTTATCTCAATATTTTTTGCCTCGAAAGATTGCACATATTTTGGGACAACTCATCCATGGATCCAACTTTACAGATTCAGAACAAAATCTTGGAGGAGATGCAAGCCAATTCACTAAAACTCACATGTACACTGAGTTTTGTAAACAAAACAAAAAAAAAAGTTCTAAATTTTGGGTTCGCATCTCAGGGGCTACTTTGACTAAGTGAGAAGAGTTTGCTCTGGGTAAATTTGAGGAACCAAGTAATGCTGGGAATCGAACTAAATGGTGTGCATGCAAGAGCATGCACTGTTTAATATGAAAACCTATTATGCATAGTTGTGATCGCCCTAGAACTGTCAAAATGTGAAATATAGATTCATTTCTTATTTTTTCCTGTTTAGCATAGTTTTCATTAAGAATATATATATTTCCTGCTTAAGATATTAGTATGCAAAAGAGTACTTAAAAACTTTTACATGGAGATATTAATAGCAATTATTATTATTTTTGAAAAATAACAAAACAAGATTAGAGAATGGCATGCCTTGAGCAATAAAATTATAATTTTCACTTGAGGTTAACTGTTTTCTGTAGCATGCCATTAATCACAATCAAAGAAATTCTTTTTTAGGCACATAGGAAAATAGCCACAAATGAAGCTTTACTAAATATAAAGGAAAAACAACAAATTATGATAGTTATAAAATAGTTCGTAATTTACTAGTGTTCTGAAACTGCAATAAAGAATTAATGTCAAATTTGTCTATACATATTCAGTGAACATTATATTACATACTTTATAATTGATGTAAACAAAAAAATCCTCTAGTTTTAATATAGCTAATTCCTTCTTATGTAATGAGTGAGATCCTTTATTAATCTGCCTAAGTTAATTAAAATTGTTTTTAAATGCTATTTGACCAATAATTAAGATTATAGACAGAGACTTTCCTTTCTTTTTTGGGGCGAAGGGTAAAGGGAGTGTTTGGGTAATATCCTGTACTCCTGGGGGAGGTTTGAGAGTAGAAATGGCAATGGATTGAATCCAGGCCTTCCATATATAACATGGTCTCAGACCATTGGTATATTTCTGGTCTCATGTTCTCTTTCTTAAACAGCGGATGAACTTCATGTATGCCAGACTTGGAATGCATTAAGTAGGATGTGCAACATAATAGCTGGATTGACATAAATAAGGATTATAGGACTGACCCTACACTAAGAAAAAAATAATTTTTTTTCACTTTTATTAAAATTATTTCACATTCAGTTTTGAGAAAGCTATATGGCCCATAGAATCTTTAAATAAATGAGCAGATGTAGTTAGGGTACAGTCTTAAATTTTTTTGCTACTTATATTTCTCCTTGCTTGGTCAAGGAAGAATGATCAACTTTTCCATGCACAGTCTGAAAATATGTACTCCACCCATTGTATATAATTTTATTTAATTTTCACAATTATCTTGAAGAAGTACAGTTTCTATTGCAATAATAGAAACTAAAAAATAGAATAATAGAAACTGAATAAAAAACTGAAACCAGAAATTCAAGGAAGATAAAAGGATAGTTTTCCAATACTACACACACACACACACACACACACATATATGTTTACAAGGTTCACTAATTAATAACTTTGATTAATTAAGTTAGTAGATTTATTTAAAAAAGTGAGGAATGTTAATGCTGTTTTTCTTCCTGACATAAGACTTCTTAAAATAGAGTCATTATATACTAAAATCCATGCTAGGTCAAGAAAAAAAACAATAAAGTAAATTCAATTTATATGAATGCATTCTATTTAGATATAGGCGTACAAAGACATTCACACAAATATTCACACAAATATTAAAATCAGATATATTGGCTTTGAGCATAGATCCTAGCACAATGTGAGTGCTTAAAAAGGACTTGTATGGTGAAAAAAATCATTTCACAGGCAACAGATCAACCTAAAATTTAATATATTCAAAGTTTCCTCTCCAGAGAATTAGAACTGGTAGGTGGTATATTGATTCATGCATTTCAAGAATGGACTTTTTATTTTCTTCATCTGCTTTTATTGGAAGATAGGGAAAGAATAAAAGTAAAACTTTCAGGAAGAGACATATGTGCATTAGCTATCAGAGCAATCATGATTAATATAACTTTGTAAATTATAGACTACTGCTAAGAAATTGTGGTTAAATACCCATGTGAGATGAATCTAAGTTTATAAACAATAGAAACATGTCTCAGAAATTTAGAAAATTCTGGCATAACAAGAGATAATGCTGGCTTAGTCTTTCCAGGGACTTTATAACCAATCTTATTATAAAATTTAACAATCTTATCAATAATATTCAGCAAAATCACATTTATTTTGTGTTCTGCAAATAAAACACGAAGTTATTAAATTAGCCTTATGTAGATACAGCTGAACTTTCCTTATGAATGAAGAAATTAGCACTATTTTTTCATTTATCATGCCCTTATATATTGAAGTAAATGATATATGGTAGGTTCTGATATAAGTTCTCATTTTATGCTCTGAGAATATTAGGAATTCTTCATGGGTAAGTAGTTAATGTTGGCGAGAGTGCATTGTGCTTCATTTTATGATCTTATTGAATTTGGAGGACAAGGATTTGGTGCCCCTAGCATAGCTAGAAATGATTCTAATGTACTATATTGTTTATAGCTCCTGAACACGTCTTGTGTGTCCCATCCTCCAAATACAGAAAATACACACACAAACAAGACAAACAAAACCCCCTTCCTTCCATAAAATGAATGCTATTGCATAAACATAAAAAGGACCATACAAACTCCTTTTTATGTGGTCACATGACCCATTTGATTACAAATGCTATAGTTATTTGTCAGGAAATTTTCTTTTTATTTAGGAAAGTAATAAGATAGAATTTCAAGTACCAGCTTTAATTCCTTTGCTTACTTTTTAGAAGTTTCTAGCAGTACCAGAGATCAGACCTAGTCTCATGCTTACATAGCTTATGATTTTTTAAAATTAACTCTGGTTCCCAGTTTTCTCAACATTCTATGACAAAAATATTAATAATATATTTCTATGATCCATTCAATAGGGATTGGAACTCTTTCTCTAGATAGGAAAGGACAGTTATTAATTTTTTTTGCCAGGGCTCTTTGTGTGATAAAAAGGAATGATTCAGAAGAGGCTACAGTTCAAATTGCAATGATAATACTTCCTCACTGTGTGATTTAGTCTTTCCCATCTTCCTAAGTGGGGAGAATAATACTAAGCTTTTCAACCAGATGACCAGAATATTTTAATGTTATTATACTTTATTTTAAAGTTGAGAAATTGAGAAAAAGTATAGTGAATGCCTTTATATTCTCTAATTGGGTGTTCTTGAGCCCTTCATAACCGAAAATACCATCTGTATTGCATAGAGTTCAAAAACCACCTGTCATAACCAGGGTGCTCGACCATTGTTTTTCAACTGTTTTAGAACTGTGGCCAGAGCTGGTATGGAGTTGTGGTTGTAGACCATGACTCTATTACTTTCACACATATGGGTGCTATTAATATTTTTACATATGTTATTTGTACTATAGGCTTATATCCATGGTTCAGAGTTGACATTAATTTTCACGTTCTTTCAAGTACATGCATTTTGGTGACTGTTTAAGTGATATCTACTCAACATTTCATATGAGACAGAATAATTTCACTGGTCTAAAAGTTCCTATATATTCTGAATATTCTCTCCTGCTTCTCCTCAAGCACCCAATCAATGACTCTTTCCATCAGTTTGCCTTTTCCAGTGTGTAAATACATTTTAACTTTCTTCTATTGATCCATGGTTTGATAGGTTCTTACTTTATAATGCTGAATAACACTGTACCCCTATTATTTATTCATACACCTATTAAAGGACATCTTGATTAGTTATACATTTTAACATCACAATTTAATAGTTTTAACAATACAATGAACAGGAAATATTATTTTATTATGCGCTGGTGAATATCTTAGGATACTTGCCAGGTGGAGGAATAGCAGGAATAAAAGGCCTTATGGCATTGCATTGACTACTGATTATGTGAATATTTTTTTCAATTTTGTTTCTTCAGGAGGCTAACATCCAGATTAAATTACAGATTTTATCTGCTGAGTGATATCATATCTACACAGAGGTTTACTTTTAAGTTCTGCTGTTGTCTAATTTTCATCTGACCCATTGTTGACAGAGCCATTAGGGACAGTTAGCAAAACAATATTTAATACCTACATGAAGAGCAAAGGCTGGGGTGTTTTTCATAGCTATAAGAAAGCACCATTAGAATATAAAATTCTGAGACTTTCGTACTCTACTTTGGCTTGTGTAGTCCCTATATCTAAAAAACCCTAAACAGGGCCGGAGCGATAGCCCAGCAGGAAGGGCGTTTGCCTTGCACATGGCCTGCCCATGCTGGCCTGGGTTCGATCCCGGTATCCCATATGGTCCCCAAGCACCGCCAGGAGTAATTCCTGAGTGCAGAGGCCGCCAGGAGTAATTCCTGAGTGCAGAGGCAGGAGAAACCCCTGAGCATTGCCAGGTGTGACCCAAAAAGCAAAAATAAATAAATAAATAAAATTTAAAAAAACCCTAAACATTCTTCCTTTTTCTTTTTGTATTTTTTCTGCTGTCAGCCACACTTCTGCCCCATCTATCTCTTCTTTATTATTATTGTTGTTGTTTTTCTAATAAATAATGGTGTCTCACAAATCTGTTGATAGTTGTGTTTTAGGCATATAATATCTCAACACTAATCCCACCAGTATTTTCATCACTCCACAAAAATAGTCCCACTTTATACTTGCCAGGTACATTTTTGCAGCCAGTAAATATTTTTTTTTATCCAATCTTTTTCTGTTGTGTTCTTTCCTGGGTGCATTTTTTGTAAACTCTTTGCAGTATAATACCTAAACAGAGGAAATTGCACACTGGTGAAGAGGCAGTTCTTGAAACATTGATTCAAACCCAACCATGAACAACTTTGTAACTGTGTTTCTCATGGTGTTTATGGTTCAGTCTAGTGGGACTTGGGGCACTTTATATATCACCGGGAATGAAAACTGGCAGCTCACCTTCAAGTCAAGTATTCTTCTCCACTGAACATTTTCTCCATCCTGTATAGGAAAGTTCTAAACTGACAAAATAGAGTTAAAATACAGTAGATATATTCAAAAATAAAACATGCTATACAAGCATACTAAGTTAATAGGATATTAGTACACACGCATACTATATTAATAGATTCAGTAATCTGTAACAGAGAATTGTGGAAAACATCTAAACAGACCACCAAACAGAATATAAAAGTATAAAATTTGTAATAATAGAATTATTGGATAGCATAAACTAGAGCTTTTGTTGATCAATATCACAGAAGAAGAGAGAAGGAGGTGGAAGACTCATTAGAAGAAATACTTACTGAAACTTTCTCCTCAGGAAGAAACTAGACACCAGATACGAGATTGAGAATTCTAAACAAAATAAATCCAACTAGACAAATACCAAGATATAGCTAAAGTTGTATAAGTCAATGGAAAGTATAAAATAGTAAAAGCATCTTGAGAAAAATAACCATAAATTGTGTATATGCTGTATGATTATTTACATATTTTCAAGCAGAATGACTGCGACATTCAAGGAATGACCCTATAAAGTGCTGAAAATATTCATTTTTAATTATATAAATGATGTTTGTATTGATAATATTCTGATAAAGTATCACATAATATACAGGGACTCATAAAAAGCTTTGGAGAAAAAT
The DNA here is from genome assembly GCA_021461705.1 of Cryptotis parvus. Classification (NCBI taxonomy): domain Eukaryota; kingdom Metazoa; phylum Chordata; class Mammalia; order Eulipotyphla; family Soricidae; genus Cryptotis; species Cryptotis parvus. The sequence continues at coordinate 57,144 of JAJIBD010026061.1, read as the reverse complement.
GTTGAAACAATTCATCACTACCAAACTAACTTTGCCAATAAACTTTAAAGGGACTCAAAATCATTAAAAGAACTCAAAAAATGAAGTGAACTCCTACGTAAGACAATGAAAAAAAATTATGTAACACAGTGGTTGTTAATGAAAGTTAAAATGTAGAGCATTATATTGAGCTCTAGATGAATCTGCCTAATAATTTTCAAGTTGTTTTTTGGTGTGTGTGTGTGTGTGTGTGTATGTGTGTGTGTGAAGCAAAATAGGTTTTATTGAAAGGAATTTACTGAGATGTGAGAGAAAGAAAGATTGAACTATGTTCAAGAATTCAAGAAAAGACACAGACTTGAAAAAGGGAGTCTTCAATATTTTATCTGGCACAAAGACTCAAAATAACTTCAAGACAAAGTCCTGCTGGAAAGATGTAAGATATTTAAAATTTAATTCAAATATAACACAAAAAGAAATATGTCAAAAGATTAAAGAGAAGCAAAATAAAAAGCTGAACTACAAGAGAGCATCCAAAACAAATATAAAATAGCAATATTTGTATTTCAATAATTAGATTAAATGTGAGTAGTCTAAATTTACCAATACATTGAGATAGGGCAAAAATTTAATAGAAATCAAAACCGAACAGTTTTCCTCCTATATAAAAATAACTTACCTTTCAATGTGAGTATAGACTGAAAATTTAAAGGCTGGAAAACAATATCAAAGCAATAATAATAATATTAATAAATAGGAAAATCAGCATACAATTTTGAAGTCTCAATACAGAAAGTGTACTTTATTGTCTTAATATATATACAACAAATCAAAAAACACTAAAAAAAAGTTGACAAGGGTATTGGTTCCTCTATGATAGAGAAACAATATATTTGTATATATCTAAAGCACTGCTTCAACACTACTGTAAGCATGGGACCCGACTATAGTAATTAAACTTAAAAATGTAACTGTAAAGATAGCAGATTGGGTGTAAGTAAGACAAAATTTAGGAAAAGCAATGAAGGGATGTAGAAGAATATGGAGTTGAGGCATTGTGTCTGTGTTTCAAAACCAACTGTGAAAAACTCTGTCAATCACAGTACCTAAATACAATTTTAAAATAAAATAAAGGAACAATAAAATCAATTAAATAATTATTCATTATTAATTTATAATTATTAATGGCAACCAAGCTCATTGAAGTTTGTAGGGAGTTCAGGAACCACTCTGTCTCATGGTCATTGATTTAAAGAAAGCCTATGATTCTGTGGAGACTGAAGCAGTTATCGAAGCCCTAGCTAAACAGGGCATTCAAACCCAATACATCAAGATTCTTCATGAGCTGATTTACGGATTCACCACAAGGATCTCACCATTCTATAAAGAAGTGATCATCGATGTCAAAAGAGGGGTTAGGCAGAGTGAAACCATTTCACCAAAACTCTTCAGTGCCACCCTTGAGAACATCATGTGACAATTAGAATGGGAAGGAGCGGGAGTGAAGATAGAGGGTTGGCAACTACACCACCTCCGCTTCGCTGTTGATATCATTCTAATAACACCAAATATTAGCCAAGTGGCACAAATGCCGGCTGACTTTGACCAAGAATGTGGAAAGATAGGTCTACAGCTGAATCTAAAGAAAACCATGTTTATGAAAAATGAACTAGTTCCAGAGGCCCCATTCATTCTCAATGGAACAAACATCTCTGAATGCAGCAGTTATGTGTACCTAGGTCGAGAAGTCAACATGATGAATGGCCTAAAACCTGAGCTGCACAGGAGGAAGAGAGCGGCATGGAATGCCTTCAAAAGCATAGAAGAAATAACTAAAAGGACAAAGAACCTCTGGCTCCAGTCACATCTCTTCAACTCCACCATTCTCCCTGCATTAACATACACCTCAGAGACTTGGGCACTTCGAAAGCAGGATGATCTTCCAAAGAGGAATCAAAAGAGATATGCTTGGAATATCACGCCTCACTCAAGTGAAAGAAGGAATCTGGAGCTCCGACCTCTGTCACTTTTCCAGAGTCAGGGACGCTGTCTTGTTTGCCAAGGTATCGAAAATCAGATGGGCTGGTCATGCAATGTGAATTGAAGACAACCACTGGACTAGAGCAGCCATTACTGACTGGTCCCACGCGATGTCAAAAGATCATGTGGCTGCCCACCTACAAGTTGGTCAGACTACTTCGTCAAGACCCTGAACAAACAGTTTGAGGCTCTTTGTATTCCTGGAGCAAGCAGATGCCATTGGGCTACACTGGCACGTGATAGAGTCAAATGGAAATATTACTGGTGCCCACTCGAGCAAATCGATGAATAACTGGATGTCAAGTGATCAAGTGATTAATGCAGAGTGATGCTAACACTTGACATTCTCCTTCACTATGAACAGATCAACTAAACAGAGATTAAAAACAGAATACAAATGAAGGTAGGAAAGAACATAATAAACAAAATCACTCCATCACTTGATAATTTGACATCATGTTACTCATTGATTTGCTCGAGCAGGCACCAGTAACATTTCCATTTGACCCTATCACGTGCCAGTGTAGTCCAATGGCATCTGCTTGCTCCAGGAATACAGAGCCTCAAATTGTTCATTCAGGATCTTGACGAAGAATTCTGACTATGTTGTAGGTGGGCTGCCACGGGATCTTTTGAAGTCCCGTGGGATCCAGTCAGTAATGGCTCTAGTCCAGCGGTTGTCTACAAATCACATTACATGTCTAGCCCATCTGATTTTAGATGCCTTGGCAAACGAGATAGCGTCCCCTGACTCTGGAACGTCAACCGAGGTCGAACTCCGATTCCTTCTCTTCTTGAGTGAAGCGTGATATAACAAGCATAGCTCTTTTGATTCCTCTTTGGGAGACCTCAATAGTATTCTCATGCTTCTTTCTTAAGGCCCAGGTCACTGAGGCATATGGTAATGCAGGGAGAATGGTGAAGTCGAAGAGATGTTTCCTTTTACCTATTTCTTCTATGCTTTTGAAAGCATTCCATGCCATCCTCTTCCTCCTGCTCAGATCATGTTTTGTATTGTTCATCATGTTTACTTCTTGACCTAGGTAGACATAGCTTTGCGTTCAGAGATGTTTGTTCCATTGAGAGTGAATGGGGCTTCTGGAACTAGTTCATTATTCATGAACATAGTTTTGTTGAGATTCAGCTGTAGACGTATCTTTCCACAGTCTCGGTTGAAATCAGCCAGCATTTGTGCCGCTGTCTAGTATTTGGTGTTATTAGAATGATGTCATCAGCGAAGCGGAGTTGCTGTAGTCTCTGACCATCTATCTTCACTCCCTTTCCTTCCCATTCTAATTTTCACATGATATCTAGATGTTGGTGCTGAAGAGTTTTGCTGCAATGGTATCACCCTGATGAACCCCTCTTTTGACAACAATGATCACTTCCTTGTTAATGGTGAGAGCCTGGTGATGAATCTGTATACAGCTCATGAAGGATATTGATGTATTGGGTTTGAACACCCTGTATAGGTCTTCAAAAACCTCTTTGGTCTCAACAGAATCAAAGGCTCTTTTTTAAAATCAATGATGTGAGACAGGTAAGCATCTTGAACTCCCTACAAAACTCAATAAAGATAGATTAACTTCATCTGTATTTGTAAAACTTTTTTAGCCCCAAACTATTTGATTTATATATTTTAAAAGGCACTGCTTATTTTTCAAGAATATTCATATGCTAATACACAAATCAAGTATTAATAAACTTATGAATATTCAAATCATACCATTCGTACTATTCTTTCCTTTTAATTACAATGTTATAAAATGGACATGACGTGCAAAAAATACAATTATAAAGCCTCAAATGAAAAATGATTAATCAATAATATTCTTAACCAGAAAGATACTTAATAAATTAAATCAGAAATTTAAAAAAGAATAATTTGAGGCAAATGTAAGTTGACGTATAACATAACAGAATCTATGGGACAGAGTAAATAAACCAAAAAGCATATTCAAAGAGGCATATGACTTCATAAAAAGAATAAAAAAATCAGGGACTAGACAGTTCAGGGCGGAGGCATATGCGTTACGTATGAATGACCCCATTTCCATACCTAATACTGGATATCATTCAATGAGCATCTCCAGGGTTGATTCTTGAGCAAAGAATCAAGAATAATGGACAAGACAAGGTTGCCCACTCTCACCTCTTTTATTCAATATAGTACTAGAAGTACTTGCCATAGCAATCAGAGAAGAAAAAGGATATTAAGGCATCCAAATAGGCAAGGAAGAAATCAAGCTATCATTATTTGCAGATGACATGATATTATACCTAGAGAAAACCAAACTCCTGCCCCCAAAACTCCTAGAAACATTAGGTATTTATAGTAGAGAGACAGGGTACAAAATCAATATCCTAAAAGTCGGTGGCTTTCCTATATACAAATAACGAAAGAAAAGAAAGGGATAGTAAGAAATCGATTCATTCACAATTGTGCCACAGAAAATCAAATACCTAGGAATCAGCTTAACCAGTGTGTGAAGGACCTATATAAAGGAAACTACAAGACGCTGCTCCAAGAAATAAATAAGAACACGAGGAAATGGAGACACATTACCTGCTCCTGGATGGGAAGAATTAGTAGTACTCCCTAGAGCTTTGTACAGATATAATGTG